>VNWY01000402.1:0-46373 GCA_009869845.1 Pseudachorutes palmiensis | reverse complement strand
CTGACCTATTAGCCCAAAACATCGGATGTCACCATGGTCCAGAAAACAATTTAAATAATTAAAAATTAAACGTCTTTGTCATGCTCACTTCTGAGGGTTCTTTTGGTTTGATTTGTTCAATCACTGGCGAATAAAACAAATTGAATTATGCTACAACTAATTAGCCCAGAGAATATTGTCATCAAATTTGAAATCTAGGAAAATTAACAAGGAGACGTTGCATCAAATCGTACAGTTTGGAACACGGGAAAACCATGTCATCCAACGAAAAGCAGCCTTGGCTTTATAGTGCCTACAATGTTTCCTGAGAGAACGAGACTAAAGTATTTTATGAGTCGTTACACAGATCTCAGTTGCTATGTTGAAGCAAGTCATTCAATTGTGTATCGTACATACTATTTCCTAACTGAAATGCACTACAGTTTCAGATGGGATAGAGAGTTTGGTTACTTTCATGAAGTAGGGCTGTACAAGTTTCAACATAATGAAGATGACGAAGTACATCGGATTTCTGCTATATTAATTGCCCGGTTAAAGTTAAAGCGTAGTCTTGAAAAAGTGAATCCTGATTTTGAAAGCTCTGTTAGCGCAGTTACCTTAAAGTCCAAAATTATCAAGCCATTCCTCATATTCACGTTGTTCCTGCTCTTTCTCGCAACTCCAGCGTTCATTGTGGAAATACAGGGCCTTCAAATAAGCTTTCGGATTTCCCGACTTTTCCTTACAAGAATTCTCCGTGTGGTTATGAAAAAGGGCGGAGAATCCGGAAACTTATGTAAAGACCTTGTAGTGGTCAAAAGCCTGCTACGATATGAGGACCGAGTCAGACTCATAGTAAACTGCGCAAATGTCGCCTCAAGGTCACACGAGCTGACCTATAAGCGTAAAACCTATCATCGTAAACCTATACCTAAAGCGTAAAACCTCAACGGAAGGATGTCGCCATGCTCACTTTGGAGAGCTCCTTAGATTAGATTTAGTCACTGGTGAATAAAACGAACAAATGAATTAATACGATTATAATTGTATTGGATTTAATTAGACTCCTCGCTTCCTGTTTGGAATACTGGAAAGCGACATGCTTGTTTCCTTTTACGTTCGTTCACTATTGATTTAGGCTAATAATGTCTGGGGAATTGAAAGTTTGCTAGTAGATAGTTCTCAAGAGCTGTGCAGTTGATGGTAGGATTTCTTCAGCGGCCAAAGATCCCCATTCCAAAAGTGCGTAAGTTCACTTCCTAAAAGGACAAAGTTGCATTTGGTACTGTATGCTTAGATTTAAACATCGCTAAAATGAAGGATTATTTCCACACCTGCATCTCATGGTTATTGACTCCCGTGGCAGCTGAATCGTTCTTGTGAACCCCATTCACTCCGCCACTTCCGTTCTCATTATCCGCATCCGCTGGAAACTGACTGAAGGAGTCTTCGGCACCAAAGACCGGGGAACTGGGAGAGAGGCAAGCAGCAAGCTGGAGAAGGTCACTCCCATCATCAGTAAGGAAAATGGACTCCTTCTGCTCCATGTGCTCTTCGATCCGATCGTAGATAATTCCATTGAGACCCAGTTCCTTTAAGTATTTAATTGTAGCCACGTTGTTGTTGTCGTCGCCCCAACAAAAGCAAACCAGTCCATGGTTTAAGGCAGTCTTTACGACTGAAGGATCCCGTAGAATATCTTCAGTATGCATGTTCAACCCAAGAATCCCAGCAAACAAAGCAAAGTTGATTGCTACAGGGGTGTTTTGTGTGCGTGGATCGTTGTATTCGGGATATTTTGATGTAACTCCCTGGGTAAGAAACAAAACTGGATACTTGTTCTGCTTCAGTCGCAACCTGAAAAACATAATGTCGTGAAGTCTAATGGAGAAACAACGGAATAGAAATACAGAAATAGAAATTGCTATCGTGTCATTCTTAATTTTATATCTTAGCCAATCGGAGTGAACCAATCAAAGCTCAGACTTTAACCAATAAAGTAATCATTTGGATGCTTCAGACTAAACAAGCTTAGAAATGCTGGAACTTACATGACACAGATGTCGGGATGGAAGCATGAAAAAACGATACGTCGCTTCCCTGCGTATTGAAGCACAGCATCCAGCACAATGTCGATGAAGAGATTCAATTCAAATGGGTTGTTCAATTCATAGCTGCCATCCTGTAGCATTAGTTCAGATGAAAATCATCAGCATATTTTAATATATCCCAAATGCGCAATCTAAACCTTCAACTGCATCGTCCATTTCATTTCAACGTTGAACCCAACGTGCGATGAGATGTTTTCAAGGGCATGCTGGAGAGTTGGGAAGGGCTCATGGAGATCAGATTCAGAGCATTCCTCTGACGGTACTTCAGCTTCGTGACTAATCTGTAGAAAAAATTTTAATATTAGAACCAATTTAAGTGTTTGGACCCGAAATCAAAAAACAATTAAACAACGATATATGGCACAACTGTGTTCGGTGGCAAATTGCACAAATTGAAAGGAACCGCATGCAAAGAACATAATTTTCTGTAAAAGTAAGTGAAAGAGTGAAAAATCAAATGGGTTTAGAGTGTTAGCAGAGGTGAGCTGAAGAATGTAAATATGACCTGGCAGTGGGAGACACATCCATCCTCTAACACGATCTGTTCCATGTTGGATGTGTCCACCAATCCGAAAGAAGTTGAACAAAGAGCTTACAATTAAGTATCGCCTAGGAATATAGGGAAATTGGTGAACAATATTGTTTACCTTGAGCTCGTGCAGTTGGGCAAGGGTCAAGTCCTTGACTGGGATTCGGAGCGTAGTAAATCCACCACCTTGCTTGGCCTTCTGGTTGAGTCCAATGTTGACATGGAAGTCATGGAAGAGGACTGGGACTAAATCCTTTGACAGTTGAACGTCAAATTCAACAAAATCTGCACCATGGTCTGTAGCTTGTTGAAGGGACGCAATTGTGTTTTCTCGAACGGTGGCGCACCTGCACCAAACATTAAGTTTACAGGCATTAATTTATTTATTGATTAACTATATAGTTGTGATTCATACTTTTTGACTGGGTTGTGAGATGTTCCTGAACCACGGTGACCTGGAATAAAAAAAGTAAACCGTAACTGGTAACTTCCTAATCAATAATCTATAAAAGCTTACCAATGTCAAGGCCAGTCCATCCATACTTCCAGTGTTTACTGTAGCTAATACTCAAGTCGCATGGACATTCCTTCAAGGGACGAATGACGACATACTCGACTGAAATTTGGCCAATGGGTTCACGTCTAAGGCTGCTAATGGGTAGCACAGCACTGCCAAATGAATCCTTAATATTTCCAGGCAGAATATGGCAAAATCCAAAGTGTTGAGGGATGATCTCGTTCGGAAGTTCCAAGTAAAAGTCCATCATGTATGCCTAAATGTAGTGAAAAGTATTGACGTTCTACTTCACCTGTGATAAATAAACAATTTCCCTAATTTCTTACAACTGTGTCCAGCAGAATCACTTGTGCTTGAAACACCAGGATTTCGTTATCCTTGTATGTACGACCGAATTGATCTTGAATGACAAACTGGTATTCAGTGTCGTTGATTGCGGCAACTTCGATGATTGGCCAGTTAGGGTTTGCTCCGTGTGACGAAGAAGAATCCTAAACTCGAAAAAAGCAGAATGCAGAACTATACCTTTTGTCTTTAAGATACTCTTACTTGAACATCCATGCTATTTGGATCAGGGAACTCAGGCAATGAGTTCCGGTGCATGAGATCCATTGGGACAAGCTTCAATCGAACCTAAATTAAATAGTTTGCACAAAAAGATATGAACAAAATGACACCACTATAAATTAAACAAACAAAATGGAATGAATGGAATCATTCTGATTTCCGATTTCAATGTACCGTTCCGTTCTTGTGTTTCTTTCTCCAGAAATTGATTGGGCCATTGGAAACCTTGAATTGGATCACTGTCTCCGCCGTGAGCCATCCAGGTTCGACATGATTCAAGCCATGAAGTATACCGAAGGTGTCATCCTCCCTCATCCCCGGTACCCCTTGGACTTCTAAAGAGAAATTGTTCTTTGGAATTGCCTCCAGGAAAAGTTGACTTCGTCCAGTGAACAACTAAAGTAAGGTAGAGACCGTCTTTCTCGCTCCGCCGCGGCTCGAGGTGCGTTTCCCACCGACGAACAATAACGACCGTTCCGCTTCCAGGATTTGGGTTATCCAATATCATACAGACATAGTAACGGAAGTTGACGTCCCGCAGTGGCAGATTAGCAGATCCAGTCCAAAGATCCCGAACGCTGGAATCATTAAACAAAACCACAGTAAGACACTACCATTTTACGGTACTTTATTCAAGTTCTTAATTTCCCTTACATACCCATTCTCTTGTTTCTGCAAAATGAAAGGTCTATCATGCTTCCAATTGCCAAGTTTCGAACAATCGCCAGACACGCAAACGACTTCTCCAGGGTACGTTGGACAGGTCACTCTGAATCCCCAGGGTCGTGACTTCACCATGATTAACTTCCGCAGTAATTCCGCAGTAAGTGTAGACTGTAGAGATAATAATACTTGATAAACCCTGTTTAGTTCTCTCTCCTCCCCTGTTAAAAACACATAAATAGACATTAGTGTTTTTCCGTCAATGTCACCTTCTGTCTAAGACTAATTGGAAGTGAGCCAATTAGGAAAAAACCATGTCCATAATTACCCTTGCCAAAGAGCTCACCTGGAGTGGAACAAGGAGGCAGACTAGGCACCAGGACTAACAATGAATTAACTGCTTTTAATTTAATTGAAACAAAGGGAATACTGATGTAATTTTTCTAAGAAACTTTCATGCCGAATGGGAAATTGTGAAAGGGCATTGACTTTTGGAGGACGCCCGATGACGCCAAAGAGATCTGAGAAAGTGTCCTTGGCCGGATGTCAATTGGTGACAATATGGCCAGTCTGTCAGGGAATGAATGAACAAATGTCACACCATGAAGCAATTAATAGACAATGTTTACAGAACATTCTGGTCGTAAAATAACAATTGTCACCCTTTATTTAAACTGGATCAAACTGGATTCAATTCTGAATGGGAATTCCACTGCGCTTGCAATTTTGCAGTCGTTCTTTTTAACGATCGATTAAATCAACAATCAGCAAATAGCAAGGGTTATAACGGCAGGATGAATTGCAATTTTGCAAAAATTGCCTTACAAAAGAACCGTTATAAAAATGTAGCGATTTATGACGTTTATATGCAAAAGCTTATTCATTCAATTTCCTCTTGATCCCCACGAGATTTCAGTTACGTGCTACAAAATAATTATAGTAATCGAAAACGCCTACGACTTTGACCAATCCCAAGGCTTTTTGTTGTTACACAAATGAAAAACCCATTTTTTAGTTAATAAATTCCAGGAAAGACCTGGATCATAATAACATTAGCTCACGAGTTCCACGAGGCTTGGAATGACACGTTTTCATTCAGAAATTGGGTTTACACAATGCTAAAACAATGGATTTTAACTTATAAACCTGGTAGCGTTAGCGAAAACGAACAGAAAAGTACTAATTTGACATTCCCAAGTAAGCTCAAGTTGGACTCTTGCCAAGGTTTTAGAAAAGGAAACTCACCTCGTAGATTTTAACCAATGAGGATCAAGGAAAAGTCAATGTGAAGAGTAGCTCGCAAGTGCTTGTAACCTGAACTTTTGTTTTGTAATTCAGCAGAACAGTAGTCCCTAGTAGAATTGCAGTGATTGATGAACCACTGCCGCTTAGTGTGCTGCAGCTGCTTTCGGGGAGCTCCAGTTGTCAACTGTCAGGCTAGAAATCAGTCTTGAATGGCGAACTTAACCGCAGTACGCTTCGCCCACAACCACCATAGGAACACTCAACCACAAAAGGAGTGGCTGTTAACCTTTGACCTTGAATGCAGGAAGTCAAAACACTGGAGCTGACGTCAAATCACGGTTTGCTTTCACCGAAAAACTCCGAAATGATTTCGAGACTTTCTCCGCAAGAAAAAGTGAATGAAAGATGCGTCATTGGAGAGAGAAAGCAGAATCTTTTGAACGAAAAAGGCTTAGTTTTAGCTTATAATTATTTATTAGTATAGTGGTTAAACCATGGTTGTGGCAGTCGTATCCTTTTTTAAAGGCTACGTTTGCCTTTCTTCATTTTTACATATTATTGAAATGAAAATAATAAGTTTAGTAAAATGCATAATTTGCTTTGTGTCAATGACAATGAATTTTTGGACACTGGATTTACCCAATAGGAATTCCCATAAGTAATGAACACAAAACTTTTAAACCTATAAATGCATACAAAAATCCATGCCTTGCCAAGGCTGTGTTGTTGTAACCTAAACGACAATTAAATAGTAAAAGTGAAGGCGCTTTTGCTTCCAGTGATTAGCAGCAGCGTCAGTTTCCTACGTCTCCATTGCTTCTGGTTCATTCTTGGGGATAATAGGGATTGGAGTGTGGTATGAGGATGTTGCGTTTTCCATCGTTGGTGAACTCGGTGGATGGTCAAAGCGTGTCTCTTCTTCTTCTTTCTTGACTACTGGAACATCCCAGTTGTCATCATCAAGTGCTTCTTTCAAGGGAGAGTCTACACGACCTCCTGTTCGTGCCTGATTTGGAGGAGGGGATGAGAAGCGACTAGAGAAACGAGATTGGCGAACGGGGCCGTTGATTCCAGGGTGAAGGAAGTCACATTCCTCACCCACCTTGCAAACACCAATCTGAAAGAACTTGCACATCACTGTGCGTGGAGTACCTAGAATACAAAAAATAAAAATAAATTCTCAACTCTATAATAATTTATCAATGATAAAAAATCAAATTACTTCAATTTACCTGCTCTGTTTCGTTCAGTTCGATGAAACTCTCGTTCCCTCCCACCTCCGCGGTTGTCCCTTCCTCCTACACCGCCTTGGCCTTGACTGCCTTGTCCTTGACCGCCTTGTCCTTGTCCACCACGTCCGCCAACACCAGCACCGCCACCACGCTCACGCTCGTTTCGATTATCAATGTTGTTGTTATTGAATCGGTTCCGACTATTCTCTTCCCTTCTAAACTCGTCTCTCTTTCGCTCATCGTAGTTGCCACGGTCGTCCCAGCGATTGGGTCTTCCCCCTCGATTCTCTCGTCTGGGCATCCCACGGTTTGGTGGTCCAGTGAATCTACTCTGGTGGTTCATCGACTGGTCCCCTTGTTGGCTTTGATTGTTCGGGATTTGAGCTGTAATGCCAGCAGTGGTGGAGTAACCTCCCGTCACTGGGAATTGGAATGGAGGAGGCATGTTCATCTGGAAATTCGGCGGGAGTCCGGCAAGACCGGCTAGGCTTTGAGCTGCCTGCTGAATCCCTGCAAACTGCATCTGCTATACGATCAAAATCAAGTGTTAAACAAATCCAAGATTAATTAAATTTTTTTTAAATTGACAACCGACGCTTACATTCCAAAGCTCAGAACCAGGCGTGAGTCCTGCAACAGCTGCTGGATTTGACACTTGACTCAGGGTGTTCCAAAGGTTATACTGAGCCTGTATCTGTGCTTGTGCCAAATCCATTTGCGGCATTTGCTGTTGTTGTTGCTGCTGCTGGGCTCGGATTATAGCGTTAAAGTAGTCTGTAGGACTTTGCTTCGGTGGTTCGGCCATCAAAGGTGGAGCGCTGCTGTGTGAATTAATAGCACCACCAATTCCTGCTTGGTTTAATGGTTTCAAAGGTTCTGCTGGTGGAGTATATTGATCCTGTGGATATTCCTTGACTTGAGTCACTCCAGGCACATCTTCATGCGGAATAATTCTAATGAAAGACAAATTCGTTTAGGATTTCAGAAGTTTAAAAAAATAACTTCTATGTTTCTTACGTGCAGAATGAAGGGTCATCTTGATTTTTGATGAGAACTTCTTCCGGCTCTTGGGCCGAGTCTGGAATTTGTGTGCTGTAAAAGTAGACTACAGCAAGAGTTGCGCTTTCCCGATCTTCTTGAATTTTTGCTTCAGCGCTGTACACCTCAAACTGCTCTGGGAGATCGTCCGCATGGATTTTCGACGGCGTGACCCAAGCAGTTTTTTCCTCCATGTTATCCTTACGTAGATTTCTTTTTATCACCTTCCTCTCCTCTGACCTTTCCATTTGCTTCATCTCTGTAAAGTTTCTGGGTATTTTAGTGACATTGACTCTCTCCGTTTCGTCCATTTCAAAAAAGTGAAATCGCTTGAGCTCATCTTCCTCTACCCATCGAACTGATTTCTTGGGCTTGTTTCGTGACCTGTGAATAACAAGGGCAGACTTGAGGGCCCCCTCCCCTTCGCCAGGTACAAATGAATCCATAACAGCTTCTTCGTCCTCTTCATTTTCTTTTTTGACAACAACTGGAACAGCCTTATTATCCTCTTCTTCTACTTTGTCGTCACTGTCTGCCAAAGTGTCCCGATAAAAATTGAATACTACTGGCTTCTGTTCATCCGGACTCTTTGCAGGGGGCGTGGCAATTGGAGGAGTACCGGGAACTTCCTTTCCAAGGTCCAATGACCTTCGTTTTGACCTTGTAGTTCTAGTCGTAGTGGCACTGTTGATTGCTTCCATGAAAAGGCTACTCTCCTGAATCCCAACGACTTTCTTTGAACTACCCCCTTTCTTCTCCACTTTGACCTTTTTCGAGGGATTCTCCGCGTTTTCTGTTGAGGGTCGTTTGCCTTTCTTCAGAGCAGCGGCAGTCGCGGGTGATGCTTCTTTCTCAGCTTCTTTTCCTTTAGGCTTTGGTTGACTTTGCTCCATTTCTTCGAGCAAACCCAGTGAGCGACTCTTCCCAGTGGCATAGACCTTGGGTCTTGACCTTCTTGGTCCAACTGGTTCAGCCTCTACTTTGGGATCCTTGTCTTTAGTTGTCGATGACGAGGCTGTTCCTTCCTTTTCTTTGTCCTTGGGCTTGACTGGAGCTGATATTTTCTTATCCTTTTCCTTACTGTTGGCACCTGGAATTGCAATCATGTCTGCAAAAGACGGAGTCTTTTTAGGGATCTTTGGGATTTTAGTTGGTGGCTGAGCAGTTAGTTTGAGTGCTCGAAGAGTTTCGTCGTCAATTTCCTTTTGCTTCTTGGCCAAGTCTTCCTTTCGTTGATCCCGGATACGTTTTTGTTCAAGAACTTTGAGTCGGAGTTTCTCTGCTTTATCATCTTCAGCCTTTCGTTTAGCCTCTGCTACGCTTCGTGCTGATTGGCCCTTTGACCTCTGCTGTCCCTTCCGATCATCTTTAGATTTGATCCTCTCATGCCCACTCCGATCCTTTTGCTTCTCCTCTTTTCCTTTTGACTTTGAATCTTCGGCATTTGCTTTCTTTGTCTTTGCTTCATAAGCCTTAAGTGGGGGTTTTCCTGACGATGGCATCTTCGGCTTCCCCGACGAAGGCATTTTTGGTTTCCCCAAACTCTTCACTTTTCTCGCTGGAACTTCCTTCCCATCACCACCAGCAGCGCCTGCGTCAGAAGCTTCTTGAGACTCACTCGGAACTAATTTGAGAATAAACTTTTTCCCGTCTTTGATCACATAGCAGATCTTCTGATCACCGGATTGGAAGTTGATGGGATCCACATACTGCGCCAGCATCTCTTCTCCTGAAGCTGTATTTGATGGGAGATGAATGACAGTTGCTCCGGAAGAATCTTGGTCAACGACTTCAGTGCCGTCCATAAGGTGCTCTTCCACGGTAGAGTGGAAATCATCCGGATTGAAATCGGTTTCCAGGTTGCTGAGATCCGTAAGGTCGGTGGCGTCAATGTACTGCGAGATGTCAAAGGTCCCAGAAGAATCAGGTTCCAGAATGATTTGATGGTCAGGATTGACAACGGCGGCTTCTGAATTTTGCGATTGGAGTTCATACTGGGTTCCGTCAACTGAAATTACTTGTCCCCCGGATCCTCCCAAGTATACAGGGACAGCAACAGGATGTTGCTGCGCGATCCTCATCCATTTCTCGTATAGCTGGTGCGCAGCAGATTTTGTCACTAAAGAGGAATTCAAAAAACAATTTCGATTAAAAACCTTTGATATTTCGGTTGATATTTCGTATTCGTATTGTTTCTGAAAAACTAACCTTCACATTCACATTCCTTGGAGAGTGTTTTAACAATTTTAGGGATCGCGTTGACCTTCAGTTGATCGACAGTGAGCGGTGAGAGCTGAAACAGTTCTAAAATTTCTTTAAGAATCGCCCAATTTTTAGTTCCAGCGGCTTCAGTGGCCCATCCACAAATCATATCCCAGCCTCCACGTTGCATAAACCTAATAAAAGATAATGTATTTATCATCTTCACAAATGAACTTTTGTCAGAAACTTACAGGTCAAGGATACCAGCTGGAGTGGCCTTGAGGATGTTGAGGTAAATCGACTTACTCACCAACTTCTTCGAGAACTTTGACATCAACCTAAAATTAAAAGATAAAGGTCGTTAAAAACCATCAATAAAATCACAGTATAAAGAGCATCAGCTTACCCGTATAATTTGTCCACTTCATTCACTGATTTGATGGCACCACTTGTCTGACATAGCAATGGGGACAGCGTCTTGAGCAATCTCTCTGGATCAATCGATGGCTATAAAGTAAAGAAAACTCGAATTAAAAAACAATAGCACAAATGTCTGGCGTTTCAATAAGTCAACAAAAAAGTTAATCCCAGATGGAGGACGCGGTCAAAGGTTAAACTTAATCAGGATCCAGGACATGACAATCCATATAACTATCCTTAGAAGCAAAAGAAACGACACTTGCTTCTTGGGTCAACAGGTTACATCAACATCTTACACCATCAATGCAAACATTTGATAAAAGTAGAGTGTTTTGTTGTCATAAAATCCAATGCGAAAGTTTATTAGGTAAAAAAGAATGCAATGCTGTAGCATACGCTAGATTTCTGGGGCACGCTAAGAAATGTACTGTGGATTGACTTACAGCCGTAAACAGATTAATGGTTAAATACTCACCATTTTATCCAATTAATTTGGAGTAGGAGTAGAGTACAGTAGCAAAACTGGAAATGTAGCTGAACCTGTGGAATAAGAAATACACGGAACGATTAACACCTTTAGATTTCTGAGGTTTTGGGCATTTTTATCCTATTGGTCTTTGGGTATTTGAGTAAGTGGGGTCAACGACTTTGACCTGACTGCCTTTATCTTTTAAAGGATCGGTCTGCGTCCATCGCAGCAAAGTAATGATCCAAAGGACAACTTTTATTCTGTTTACATTCGGTTACAGAATTAACAGAAATCATAAAGGCGCTGTGGGAAAGTAAGCTCCGTTTCGATTCGTCATCCCTCCTTGTGCTTTTAGACAATCGCTGGCTTAGAAACTGAAATGTGAAGGGCGACATTATCTTAGCTCTAAATTAGAAATTGGCAAAGAAGCTAAAGTGTCCAAAATGGTCCTTCCCGACCATTGAAGGCAGCGCCGTCAGCGGTCTTGAATGAAGTATCCATAGCATTTCGGCCAAGAAAAGCCACGGCTTCTGCTGAGAAATGAGAGAATGCTGAGCTAAACAGAATGGAAGCGAACAAGCGTCATGATTTCAAAACAATAAGGCTACGCTTTAGCTAGTGGCTGGCGCTTGGGGTCCTACGCGTCATGGTTATATGGCGTCTCTACATTTTAAAAAATTTGCGCAGGGCGTGGGTACTGAATCAGGAGGAATCGTCGATTCGCATGCCGTTTGACGTGCCAGGTCCACCACCTCAGTCCAGCCTTTGACTCATGCTCGCTCTCTCACAAAAGGCAGACGGGGAATGGAGCAAGTGGCTCCCCGTTGACGTAAATCCGAATTGACAGACGGCGAATGGGTCCCAATGGATGACTGTGAGCGGAGCGTTGAATTGTTGTTTTGAATTAGTACAGGAAGCCATGTTGGCCGTGGGGTATCGGTTCGGCATCGGTTCCTGCCTTTTATACCTATTTATAGTCTACCTAGCTGGACTCTTTGGAATCAAACAGGAACAGTTGGTCTACACTTAAGTTTCGTTGGTCTGGATGCCTGAATAAGACGCCCTTTAATATTTACAAAAAAGGAAACTGATGTACTTTCAAAGGCTGGGGTCAACTGGGTGACGACAGTCAAAAACCGTTTGTCAGCTTCGCTCCATTCGGATTGGTTAAGGCTTTGAACCGACGACGGAGATTGAGCAAATTCCCGAGGGCCCAGTACTCTGGAAAATAAATTTAGAAATGGCGATGATTCCCCTAATCCCTTGTTCTTCAACTTGAGTCCTTCATCCAAATTGTTCCAGGTCCAGATCAACATTCTGAAAACCGAAAGAACGTAGCAATAAATTGCAACTGAGGAGATTAGATTGACGTCATTAGAGTACCCAAAGACCACTTAACTAATTCGAATAATATAGACACTATAGGTGGACTTACCAATTGTTTCCTTCCTCAAGGACACGACTGCTTGCTGTTAGCCTAGTTAGGAAGTTAGTAAAGTGTCTCTGAATGGGGCGTTATAGTAAATCCCTTGATTCAATTGACCAGTGAAATGGGATGATTGGAAAGTTGACCTTTGTACGTTAATCGATTGTTAAAAGTTGTGTAATGAAGTTGAGAGGCTCAACGGACGTGGCTCTTTCCTCATTGAAAAACAAAATGGAATGGCCTACTTCTGGCAGAATCCACAACGGAGGGGAGGAAGGATGGAGCATAAGGAAAAATGAAGGACAGAACAATGCAGAATTTTACAAGGAAATGTCAATCTAAAAGTTACTCACACACACCTACTTATACCCAAAGTCAAGTGAAATTGGAGCCAACACTGTTGCCAAACCACTTCATCACTTTTGACCCCAGTCAGTAGAGGTCAATTCAAGTTTAAAGTTTCCATTTTTCTTTGGTTAATGAAAATAACAGTTTTGATTTTTACCAGAATAATTTTAAAAAATATGACCCAAAATAATAGTTTTTTTAACTTTTATTTTACCATCATTAAATCAAAACATCAAAATACTAGAAACTGAGATGTCACTTACCAAAGTTGGTTCATATACTATTTAGTAATGTATTTTATTGCATTGTTTCTGTCATTTTGAAGGTTTGTAAAACCTTTGTAAAGCGATGAAATAAAACCCCTCAGAAATTGATCAATATTTTTTTATTTTTTTAAATTTATTTAGTTATCCTTTACATTATTTTTATTTATTTTATATTTTGAGAATCCTTTACATTCAGCATAATAAACAAAGAGTATTGGAAGGAGACGAGGGAGTAATGGAGGCCAGAATATTAGGAGGCCTCACTTAGATTGCACAGCTTGAGGAAGATAAGTCTTCCGCAAGTAAACAAAATTTTAGAATTTTCTAAGAAGGGTTGCTAACTAGAATCCAAGCAGTAATAAACGAATTATTTGTGGGAAAAGACCATTCTGACATCGCAGATATCGACAAATTCTAATAGATTGCTAAATTGCCAGTGACGTGGCAACAGTAGCTGTGAGGTGACAACGAAGAAGGGGTTTGTGTGGTAGATTTTTGTCCAACTCTTTTACTACTACAATTTCACTCCGGCTGGGTGGAAAAACGTGAAAAAGACAAAAGAAGGAGGGTTTTTCCCTGGTGCTCTTTTTAGGGGGTACTTTAACGCATGCGCAGTCTGTTTCTGTAATTCTGGAATGCGGGAATTTGTTGTGGTTTCTGAGATTTAAAATTCCAGATTGCGGTGTAAAGAAAAGTGGAAGAGCGGGTGCGGGTGCTTGTTGACAACCAATTTAGCATTGACACGTCACAAATGCTAAGCTAAAGCTAATTTCATTTGTATGGACACATCCCTATCCACTTTGTAACCACATTACCTACCAACTGGTAAGTTCACTGGCTTCATTTTGAGACTATAGTGTCGTGTCACATTTGTTTTCTCTGTTTAGAATCCAGCCATCATCTCAACAACGGGAATGTCGTCGTCCACTCAGGCCAAAGTATCCGGATCCTCTTCTGCGATACCCTGGAGATGGATCCTGAAGGTCCTTCTAGGAATACTGCTTTTTCTGTGGGTGTTCCAGAGCCAGATTGTCCCCTGTGGAGCTCATTCACATTCACATGATCATCACGGCCATAGCCACGACGCACATGATCATCACGGTCATAGCCACGACTCGCATGATCACCACGGTCATAGCCACGACTCGCATGATCATCATGGACACTCCAATGAAAATCCCTCGTATAAGTATTCTAAGCAAGCCAATGAAAATGTCCCGGTAAGTTACGTTACATTAAATAAAGTAAAAGTGAGAAGAGTAGTTATTAATTACGACTTTGATTCACAGAAAAAGGAGCCTGTGAAGCCTTCTGTAGCCACTCCTCAGAAAAAGCCGGAGCCGAAAAAGACAGAGCCAACGAAGACACGGCAGGTGCCAGAGAAGAATCCCAATTTGTGGTTTGACGCAATTGCATCTACTCTTTTCATCAGTGCAGCCCCTTTCGTTATCCTCTTCTTCATCCCTCTTGACAATTCAAGCGAGAAGCGGAATCTACTGAAGGTTCTGCTAAGCTTTGCCTCCGGAGGACTTCTTGGAGACGCATTTTTACATCTAATTCCGCATGCGATCATGGCCACTGGTGGTGAAAGTGGAGAGGATCACCATCATGGACACTCTCATGGACATTCCCACGGCGGAGGTGATGATCATCACGCTCATGATATCAGCGTTGGTCTCTGGGTCCTAGTGGGCATCGTAACCTTCCTCGTCGTTGAAAAACTTATTAGAATTGTGAAGGGAGATCATCATCACTCTCACGGTGGTGGTGCAAAGGACTCTGATCATGAAGAAGAGACATCCAAGAAGCCAACTAAAGAAACCTCTCCAAAGACTAAAAAAGATGGAAAAGAAGAATCCAAACCAAAGAAGTCGAAACCAAAGAGTAAGTTATTTGTTCGTAATTAATTTTTACTGAGTATTTTATTAACTAAAGTTCATTTTTTGCAGAAGAGGATGGAGATATTCAAGTATCTGGATACTTGAACTTAGCGGCTGATTTTACCCACAATTTTACCGATGGGCTTGCCATTGGAGCTTCTTATTTGGCAGGTCGTTCGGTTGGAATAATAACAACCATCACCATTTTATTTCACGAAATACCACACGAAATTGGGGATTTTGCTATTCTCATTCAATCAGGATGTAACAAGAGAAAGGTAAACAATCATCTTCTCTGTTTACTTCTGAAGTCAAAGTCAAAGCTCGTGTTGCTAATTGTACAATGTTTGGTCCGCAGGCGATGATGCTACAGCTAGTCACAGCCGTAGGTGCCCTTTCAGGGACCGTGACATCATTGCTTGCCGAGGGGATCGGTACGACCAAAT
Organism: Pseudachorutes palmiensis; assembly: GCA_009869845.1. Taxonomy (NCBI): domain Eukaryota; kingdom Metazoa; phylum Arthropoda; class Collembola; order Poduromorpha; family Neanuridae; genus Pseudachorutes; species Pseudachorutes palmiensis. The sequence goes on along the minus strand of VNWY01000402.1, from coordinate 31,035 downwards.
TATTCCCATCATCCCATCTCATCACTTTGCTTTTATTGAATTTTATTTTCAGGCGAAGCTGCTACAGCCTGGATCCTTCCTTTCACTGCCGGTGGATTTATTTATATCGCCACTGTCTCTGTGATTCCAGAACTTCTCCAGCAATCAACACTTAAGCAGTCGATTATGGAGATCATCGCTCTTTTCACAGGGATTTACATGATGGTTCTAATTGGAAAGTTTGAATAGTTTCAAAAAAAAATTTCAAATTGAGATTTACTAACCCATTGGATCCAGCAAGTAAACTACATATTATTGTAAAACCACACAATAATCCCATTTCCCTTTTAGCATTTGTTTGCTCTAGAAAGCAGGAAGGGCTAGAGGCCTTAACGGAAATTGCGAAATCCCATTTATAGCCCAGATTTTCTGTTCCTGGAAAGAAAGCAACAGGGTTTCTCCGGGTGATGGTGAGCATCCATCATTCTGAGAATGGTTGCTAGATTTATATACTGTTAGGAGTGGGTGAGTAAATTCCGTCGACATAAAAAGTCTCTCAGGATCTTTTAAGATTCGTAACAAGGGAAAGGAAGAAGAAGGAAAGTGGGATTTTATTCAGAGGAAGATCTTTTTCCCCTTGAGATTTGGTGAGCTCTTAGAGTGAGATCGATATAAGGTTTAAAGTATCGAACTAGGAGTTCACCACTTGAGTAGAAGAAAGGCTAAGTGAGTTAGGCCAAGAGAGAAAGAGTACTGCTAGGAAGTGGGACATCATCAAAAGTATCCAGGCCCAGCCACCCAGTCTCCAGCAGGAATCAAAGTGAAAGTTCCAGCTTCACCTCCAGCTCCAAGAACAGAAGAGCAGAGAGCAAGCCACTTTTTTCTTCAGATCTCGTCAGCCCTAATTGGACCGAACGGGAGGCATTTCCTCTCAAATGACTCTCAGCTAAAGTCCTTTTGTCTGGTTCAGTGGAGCTCTGGACGTTGTCCAATTAACGTCCACACTTGTCCCTTAAATCATGGAGGGTGAAGAGTTCAAAAAGTTTGCAACTGCCATGACCAACTACATCGTAAGCTATCTGACGCAAATACGCAACAGGTCAGCACAAGCTCAGTTTCACGTTGCCCCTTGAGTAATCTCTTTCCTCTTCACAGGCGTGTATTGCCTACAGTGAGGCCAGGATACCTTCGTGACCTTGTGCCAGATGAGGCTCCTGTTGACGGGGAGTCATGGGAAGCGATTATGGCTGACATCGAAAGGGTCATCATGCCAGGAGTGACGCATTGGCACTCACCAAAGTTCTTTGCCTACTTCCCCACTGCCAATTCATACCCTGCAATTGTGGCAGACATGTTGAGTGGAGCTATTGCTTGCATTGGCTTTACATGGATGTCATCCCCAGCATGTACAGAGCTGGAAGTAGTCATGATGGATTGGTTGGGACAAATGCTCAATCTTCCACCACAATTCCTAGCTTCTGCTTCAAATGGAAAAGGGGGTGGGGTCATCCAGGTTAGCATCCAATTACAAAATACCAAACCTGCAGGTTAAACGTTGACACCTAGAATTTCACTTTTGTCAGGGCACTGCTTCCGAAGCGACGCTTGTGGCGCTCTTATCTGCACGAGCAAAGACGCTTCGGAAGTACCGCAACTTTCCAGATTTTGATGAATCTGCAACAATGGGGAAAATGGTAGCCTATGCATCTGGTGAGGCACAAAAGAATTCTTCAAAACTATAACCTTAATTTTTAAACTTTTGAGATAGACCAGTCACATTCGTCAGTTGAGCGAGCAGGGATGCTGGGCGGGGTGAAGATGCGATTGGTTCGATCTGACAAAGATTGGCGCCTGCGCGGTGACTCTCTTCGGATGGCAGTGGAAGCGGACAAGGCCAAAGGGCTCATTCCATTCTTTGTTGTGGTAACCCTCGGAACTACAAATTCATGTGCGTTTGATGCTCTAGACGAGATCGGGGTTGTTTGCGAAGAGAACGATGTCTGGGTCCATGTCGATGCAGCTTACGCAGGTATGTTCCTAAAGCGGGTAGTCCATTAATCAACTTCTTTCAATGCTAGTCTTTGGAGCTTGTTTCTGATTGGTTGAAACCGCAGGGTCAGCGTTCATCTGTGAAGAGTATCGCTACTTGATGCGTGGCGTGGAGAAGACACAGTCGTTCAATTTCAACCCCCACAAATGGTTGTTGGTAAACTTTGACTGCTCGGCAATGTGGTAAACGCTTTACGTCAAGTAAGCTACATTTGAGGCATTGGATTTTACGCAAGTTTGATTTGATGAGCAGGGTGACTAACGCGAATGACGTTGTGGATGCGTTTAACCTGGATCCATTCTATTTGAAACACGACATGCAGGGAAAAGCGCCTGATTATAGGGTGAGTGTTACCAGAAAAAAGGAGTTTTTAAGAATTTCTTTATTTTAATAGCACTGGCAAATTCCACTGGGACGTCGATTCCGATCGTTGAAGATTTGGTTTGTCCTTCGAATCTACGGAGTGAAGGCGATGCAAGAGCACATTCGAAAACAAATCCAATTGGCCAATGACTTTGAAGCTTTGTTGAAAGGAGATGACCGATTTGAAGTCGTAGTTCCCGTGATCATGGGCTTAGTTTGTTTCCGCGTCAAAGTAATTCCTGACCAATGAGGACGAACTATATGTTGACCTGTTGTTGACCCTTTTCATAGAATCGAAATGATGAAGAGAACGAAAAGGTGCTGAAGAGAATCAACGACAGGGGAAGGATACATATGGTCCCTGCCAAACTCCATGGGAAATATATTCTTCGCTTGGCCATTTGTTCCCGATATACGGAACTAGATGATGTAAAGTACGCATGGGCAGAGGTCAAGGCAGCTACGGAAGAGGCCCTGAAGAGCACCAATTGCCAGGAAGAGAGGCACTTCTTACTTTAAGAGAGTAAAGCCATGAATCTCTGGAAGAATAGAAAAGTAGTCAATAGAAATTAGACAATAATACACAAAACTCGCACGGAACCAAACTGGAACCAAAACACTGGTGGACGGGACCAAACAAGGACCAATGGGAATCCTCCACTCATCGAGTGACGACGACCTATTCTCTCCTATTAAAAGTTAGAAGTTTAGATAAAGTCTGCGTCAAACTACAAGGGACCAGAAGACAAAGACTATAATAAGAGCCTAAAGTAGTTCAAAATGTAGTGGAAATAAAATCGTGTGATGAGAATATATCTTGTAGCACTGTATTAATTTAACTGGATTACGTATTCGCTCCCAACATGGGGAAGCTACAAAGAGTAAAAAAAACAAGACAAAGGTGCTTTACAAAACGTTAATCGACAAAGGTCGATTCAGGGCATGAAAGTAAAGGTGTGGCAATTAACAAGCGGAGAGGCTCATGTATCGCTCTTCCAGAGTTTGATCGTCTTGTCGTTCTCGAGGGCGGCTGAAGCAATGATGTTCTCTGTCGGGTGACAAGCCGTACACAAAACAACGTCTGAAATAAACAAATCAAAATGTTCAAATACTGGTAAAAACTTGGTATACATTCAAAACTGTAAAGTTTACCTGTGTGGCCGCTTAGTTTTTGTACGATTTCCTTCGATTGCAAGTTCCATATGTATACTAAACAATCTTCAGAGCCAGAAACAATCCACTAAAAGCAGAAAGACATGATATGATATGATGACCCCTTACGGGATTGTCATAGAATAAAAATGCTAACCTTGCCACCAGTGACGGAGAAGTTGGCAAAGACGCAGTACTTTTCATTTTTGTGTCCGGTGTATGTCTTCAAACATTTGCCCTTGGAGTAGTCCCAGAGTTTGAGCGTATTGTCAAGTGTAGCTGCCAGTATGTACTTCCCGTTTGGTGAGAATTTGACAAAAGAGACAGGTGGGTTATCATCATCAATCAGAGTCTTGAGACATTGCCCCGATGCTGTGTCCCAAATACGGCTGCAAATTAGAACAATGGTGTTAGCAAGCACAATTAGTTTAGCTGCAATCAATGACTTACCAAAGTCCATCGTAACTGGAAGAAACAATCAGCGATCCATCTCTGTTGAAATGAACAGCGGAAACAGGGTCTGAATGTGCAGGAAGAGTTTTGAGGCACTTCCCAGTCCTAACATCCCAAATACGAACGCTCTCGTCAAACTACACCAAAACGACAAAATTCATTAACATTTTCAAACAACGGCCGAAACACAATCCACTTACTGATCCAGAAACAATAAGATTCGACTGAGGGTTGAAATTGCAACAAAACACATAATTGCTATGTCCCTTGAGAGTCTTCAAACATTTTCCCTGGAATGAACATAAAACAGACATTCACATTTATACAACTAACTCGCACGAAGTGCTTTAGTTTACATTGCTCAGTTCCCAAATCTTCAGTGTTTTATCATCCGACGCGGAGACGAGGAAGCGACTATCTGCAGACCACGCCACATCTGAAAGACCAAGTTTATGTCCAGAAATGGTCTTCTCAAACTTTCCATCATAAGCTCCCCAGATTTTGATTAGTTTATCTGCTGAACTGCTCGCAAGCCACTCTCCGTTGGGACTAAACTTGACTGAAGATACTGCTTTGGTGTGCCCGGCTAGGGTGTACTTCAATGTATAGTTTGGCTTCTATTTCACAACAAACTAAATTAACAACCTACTAAAGCAACAAAGCCTTGGCAGGGTATACTTACTGTGGAGCTGGAGCTTTTGGATGACCCTCCTGTGCTTGGCGATGGTTGTGGCATTGAGCCTTGACCTTGTGCCATAGGATGTCCATGCATTCCTGGAGGAGGCGGTGGCGGCAGGTTCATGTGGTCGTCTTGCTGCATCATCATCTTCGGGCTGATGTCAAACTTGACCTATTGACCTCAACGCTTTCGGGAAGCACAAAATCAACAAGAATACAACGTTTCTGACCTTCCCAAAACCGTAAATCTTCGGTATACAATTTCACAGAAAATTCGAGATTTCTGAATTGAATTTTTGGCAGATTTTTGTAAAGCCCGCGCGTGACTCTAAATTCTCACTTTTCCCCAGTTTATGAAAATTCGACTACAAATTCAGTGAATTGATGTCAATTGATGGCCTTTAATTAATGGTTTCTCAATAAAAAATACGATTAATGCATAATTAGACACAAATTAACTAATTATTAACACAATTATTTAAGTTTAAGTTTCAATTTCCCTTCTTTTGGGGCAGTAGTCACAACTCTCCATATTTGTCAAAAAAGCGCGAAAATTGTGTGCGTTGTTTATTACACAACTTGTCTTTGTTTTTATTAAAAAAACAGCTTTTCTGCTTTTCCGGTGATTGACCTCATTTGACCTCAGCATATTGACAAGAATGCACTAGAGTTACACTCATTTAAGCATCACCAGCTTAATTAACTGAACCCGAAGTATGGCTATGTTTGAGGACAGTATCATTGTAATCTTCTCCCAGGTAGGTTTAACTTTCATTTTAGAATTTGCGACAATTAATCCAAACGTCTTTATGTTTTTGTGTAGCTCGTGTTTTTTGTTGGTGGCTGGATATTCTTTGTCAAGAAATTATTCAAAGATTATGAAGTCCATCATCTCCTTGTCCAACTCATCTTCTCCATAACATTTGCCTTGTCTTGCACGCTCTTTGAGCTGATCATCTTTGAAATCCTTGGAGTTCTGGAACCGAGGTAATTCTTTTGTTATCCTGCCTCTACGTGATTTCATTCTTGTGTCTTAATTTACAGTTCACGGTATATGCATTGGCTCATCGTGCTTTATGTCATCCTCTTCATGACCATCGTGTGCACGCCTTTCTATATTGGATACTTTATCATCTCTAATTTTGGAATTGGTAATTAGTGATAATCTGAAGAGAAGATTCAGAAGCAGAAGCCTATACCTAAGTTCTAAATCTGTTAAAATATGAACATTCTGTTGATTTCAGCGGGAGGCAAGAAAGTTCAGAGCCTGTTGTCAGTGATAACTTGGTTTGTGTATTTATATGGATTTTGGAAAGTTGGTGATCCATTCCCAATTATAAGTCCACGACATGGAACCTTTTCTATGGAACAAGCAGTAAGCAGAATAGGAGTAATTGGGGTGACTGTGATGGCCCTCTTGTCTGGCTTCGGTGCTGTCAATTACCCTTACACTTCAATGGCTCTTTTTATCCGGTACATTCTAAATAGATCATCTTAAGCAAGTAAAATTAAAGTAAGAATTTTCTTACCTTTTCAGTCCTGTGAATAAAGCAGACATTCAAGGTGTGGAAAAGAAATTACTGCAGACTGTTGACATGGTACTGGTCAAGAAGAGGCGACTGGCGGTGACGAAAAGAGATAATGTCCGCTCCAGTACTGGGTTTTGGAACGTCTTCTCCAGGTCGAAAAGTAAGACTCAGGAAAACGCGAAATAAAAAATTACATAAACTCTTTACCTTAATATTTACCATGTTTTTACGATATATTTTAAGATACTGTTTCAACACTTACGGATGAGATTGCTTCTTTGGATGAATTGTCTCGTCACCTTTTCCTTGAAGTAGTTGAGCTCCGCAACATGGAGGAAAGGGCAGATTGGTCGAAAACCTGGAAGGGAAAGTACTTTAACTTCCTCGGCTACTTTTTCTCCCTCTACTGCATGTGGAAGATCTTCATTGTAAGGAATTTTTAACCTTTAACCTCCTGCTCTATGTTCACGATGTATATCTCACGATTTGCTTTTCAGTGTACAGTGAACATTGTACTGGATCGAGTGGGTCGAGTTGATCCTGTGACGAGAGGCCTTGAGATCAGTGTCCACTGGATGGGGCTTGACATCGACGTTCAATTTTGGTCTCAGCATGTTTCGTTTATCCTTGTTGGCTGCATTGTGCTCACATCCATTAGAGGACTTCTTTTGACTCTCACCAAATTCTTCTATGCAATTTCCAGTTCCAAGTCCTCTAATGTCATTGTCCTAGTCTTGGCACAGATCATGGTAAAATCAGTTGTTTAAAGGCTTCGACATGTTTTAATTTTTAATCTCTTTCAGAGCATGTATTTTGTGTCATCGGTGCTGCTAATGCGGATGAATATGCCACAAGAATACCGCAGTATCATCAGCCAAGTACTGGGTGACCTCCAGTTCAATTTTTACCATCGCTGGTTCGACGTCATTTTCCTAGTTTCCGCCCTCTCCTCCATTTTGTTTCTATTTTTGGCTCATAAACAAACACCCACTGCGCATATGGCCTAATGAGGACAAATTGTGACCAATTGTGATGTTTCTTTCCATTATAAAGACGTAAGCAAAAGAATGCTTTTAACAATTATTTTTATTCCTAAAAGGATATTTTATCAGAGTACAAGGTTCTGAGGCAGAAACACAACAGCAGTTGAATTCATTATTTCTGATAAAGAAAAATTGTATTATTAGCTAACCAATCACTTTTTTGTTTTGGATAGGTAAACTTTTTTTTAAAGCAAAAAGAAGAAACTTGTAACTCTTTAATTAACAGCTAAACTTTCATTGAATTTCAACAATGAAGCCAGTTCTAAGTTCTCAACGGGATTGGTTTTTTTTTCAAGTTTGGATTAACCTACATATTCAGCTTTTTAGAAAACACGGTGGCCTCAGATTTATATGTGAATTAGAGCTTACGGGATTGGACCAGGGTTAGAAATTGAAGGCAGGGGGTTGCTGTGCGGCTGCAAACTGGTAGAGTTGAGAGTCCTGATCGACACTGGGCGCAATTTTTCCATCTTCCTCTTCAGTACCAAAGTAGTTTTCGATCATGTCAAACGCCTTCTGGTAAATCTCCATGTTCTCATGGGATTGAAGAAACTCAATCTTATCCAGACCTGCGTAGAAAGGCAGAAATAAGGTTACTACGCTTTGTTTATGTGACTTAAGATATGAATCTTAATCTTACCGAAGCATTCCTCGATCATAACGCCGAACCTGTTGTGGTCTCCGCTCATTTTTGCATCGGCGTCTCCAACTTTGAGGATGTTTTCGATTCCATTGAGTGCCACCTGAACGATCTTGACGTCCTGCGTCGTAAGAAAGTCGCAAAGAGGCGGGATGGCACCTTTAGAAAAAACAATTAAATTACAGTCCATCAGCATTATTGATTTTGTCTCTTATAAGCTTATGGCAGTTACCTTGATTCACCAAGTAGCGGATCTGTTCGGGACTCCCACCGGAAGTGGCATTCACCACTGCCCAGGCAGCCTCCTTCCTTGTCCGGAAATCTCCCGCTTTCATAATGTCAATGAGAACAGGAAAAACATTGGCATCCACAACAGACTGAAAATAAAACACAAGTTAGTTTATCCAAGAAGCCTTTGATCGTGAGTTCGTTTTTATTATACCTGGATCTGCTGTCGGTTTCCAGCAGTGATGTTAGAGATAGTCCAGCAGGCTTCTTTCTTGATTGATTCTTTTGTTGCTGACATGAGATGAAGTAAGCAGGGAAGGACTTGACAGTTGATGATGTGCTGTGTTTGAACGTCATCCCCTGTCACAATGTTTCCAACAGCACGTAGAGCCGCAGACACAACATTTTGGTGAGAGTGCCTATAATCCAGAAAGGAGAACGAGAAATGTTTAATTCTACAGATTAGAATGGACTGGGAAAAAGGCCTTCTTACATGAGGAGTTCAACAAGTCTTTTGCTAACACCAGAGTCCAGAACCGCCTGAATTTTTTCGTTCGGTCCATCTGACAAGTAGGAAATTGCCCAACAAGTGTCAGCAAGTACATCTGCATCAGTGTGAAGAAGGAGACGGGCCAACATGTTGAGACAAGGGTTGACCTTAGCAAAGTCTGGAGGTGGATTCTTTCCACGGCATAAATTTGACAAAGCCCAAACCGTGTTCCGAGCCATACTGGAAAAGACATCAATAAACTAATGTTGAACACTACTCAACGATGTCTTTCAACAAAAGGTAAAAAGTACTTACGAGATCCGATTCGCCTTTGAAATGAGCCTAGAGAAAAATGAATAGAAATAATTAGGTTTATAATTTGCTCCGATGAAACATTTTCTGGCTGACGAATTCATAAGAGCTGAGCTACATTTAAAACTATGAAAATTGTTCAACTCATGAAAATAAAATCAAAGAGAAGGGGAGGCAGTCGCTCTCACAAACATTTGTCGCTAATTAGCTCAACTCTCATTATAGATTAAGTGTATCCAGGCACTCGTTAATAGCTCCAGTGCGTTGAATTTTTCTTTCTTACTGAAGCAATGGAGGGAGGATTCCTTCACTAAGAACGTAGTCTCTGCAATTTGGGGAATCACCAGCAATGTTTCCCAAGGCCCAAACCGACTGTTCCTGGACATCCTCGTAGGGAGAATCAAGAAGGTGAATGAAGATGGGAACAGCTCCTGCTTCCATCACGATCCGAGTCTGTTCTGAAGTTCCTGAGGCAATGTTTGTCAGTGCCCACGCAGCTTCAAACTTCAGCCAACAAAACAATCATCAACACAAATTGAACATTCGAACAGCTTTCTCCCTCCTCACTGATTAATCTCAGAGCCATACACGCAAGGTATACAACTTGTTCCTCATCCAAAAATTACTTGTACCACCAAATAACAAAGACTTCATCCAAGAATAAAACAAAAATAAGACTATTTTGAATGAGAGAAGAAAACGAAGGAGGAAGTTGTTCACATGAAGTTCAGAGAAAATAAGGAAGGAAATTATGCCTTTACCTGGAGTGTCCCATTGAGGTCATTTCGAAGAAATTCCACAAACTTTGGAACAATCCCAGTCTGGATAACAGCATTGATTGGTGGCGATGGTTCTCGTGAGAGAAGCTTACGCACGAGCTGCGTAGCAGCCAATTGATCATCCGGGTTTGGAGAGTTGAGCTGCCGAATTATGTGTTCACTGATAATCGAAGGATCAGCATCCTAATGTACACAAGAAGAGACTTGTGAGTGATTTACATCCCTTTGAAAAGAATGATTTTAGACTTACAAGACCGTCGTCAGTAAGGCCAACGTTCCTTTTCTTGAACAGTTGTTCTTCACGTTTGGCCTTTCTCAGTTGAATCCCTTCTTCCTCACGACGTCGTCGGAGCTCTTGAGAATCAAGGGCTGAGTTCTTGTAACGCTGCTTCCGATCACTTGACATCTGTGCAAGTCATTTGCATTGGTTAGAGCCATACATTACATAAGTAAACGACTACCTATCGTAAACGGCGCAGTAATCGTTTAATATCAGATACCTTACCTTTGCTTGCGTAACCCTGAGGTGTACCAACTGATTTTACTAGGTTGACTGTGATAATTACTAACTTATCAAGTACAATTAATTGTGAACTCGACCTCGACGAAGTTCCAGAAAGAAGTTGAATTCAGAAATGGAAGGTTTGGATTTCTCACAACTCGGCTCGCTTTTTTCTCTTTTTCAGACATACAAGTTTCGGCACGTTTTCCTCCGCTCTCCTCACCAACTTTTGAGAAATTTGTTACTCCGTTAGATGGAAGAAATTATACTAAACTGTTCATGGTTATAACATTAAACTAAACTAAAAACCATGAAATGGCACTTGCCAAATTGTACTGATCCTGAATTCGGAAGAATTTGGATTATTCTGCAAATTTTTTTCATACCCGGCTTATAAAAGAATCTAAAATAGAATAAACTTTGAATAACCAATAAAGTAAACAAGTTTTACTCATCGGTTTAAATAAAGTTCCTCTTATAAGGTTCCTAGTACAAACCAAATAACTGATGAATAAACTAAATAGAAGTTCACCAAAATATGAAAGAATTCGAGCCAGAAAGAGATAACAGTAGCAGTAACAGAGAATACAGTAGCAATTGACAAAGAATTAAGCCATCTCGTGATTCTTAATTACATGAATGAATGAATTACAGAATAAGTTGTTTGAATTGTACAAGTAAATTCGAATAAGCAATTTTTCTGCCGACATCAGCAACGAACAGTTCATCCAGCAAGCAGCAGTTTACATTCCCTTCCTCGTGGTCTCGTGAAGTTGGGCAACCTTGGGCGAGCGACAGTTGAAGTTTAGTACGACATGAATAATTAAATGTACTAAAAAGTTGATGACATAAATTAATTTTAGTTAAGTTTATGAATCCAATGGTAACAAATTGATGTAATTTGTTTGTTTAGAACGGAGCTAGAACTGCCCAATTTTGTGTCAATTTTTAATAAAAAATCCCGACTGACAGGGGGTGGGTAATGCAGGAGAGGAGGGGGCTTGGCTGCTCATTTTTGCATGAAAAAATGCATTGAAGAATAGGCGGCATTTCGGGGCTCGTTTTGGAGAAGAAGACTCTATTTAAAATTCAAGGTAATCGGTAATCAAAGCAAAATAGAGCAATTAACCACCAATTAACTCAAGTTGTGGTCCCTGCTCCTGGGGATAACATTCCCTAAGTCACTGTAAGTACGAAATATACTTTTAACTTGTCGTATAGGAGCAATGGATACCTTTTATGTTGTAACTTAATTTACTGGGTTTATTTATTCCAGCAGGGTACATGAATACGACAGAGAACGACTGACGAAAAATAATTAAAAGCTGCCATGATGATGGCTCAATTGCGTACTCAAGTTCGTCGAGATGTCCGGATCCTCCTAGTTGGGGAGCCAGGAGTTGGGAAGACATCTGTTATAATGTCACTTGTCAGCGAAGATTTCAACGAGGATGATATCCCACCGAGGTGTGAAGAGATTACTATCCCAGCGGATGTCACGCCTGAGCTTGTCCCGACGGTTATCGTCGACTACTCTAGTAATTCGAATTTTTGAATAACAAGATGTAAATGCGTGTGGTAACCTTACTAATGTTCTACAGGTCAGCGACAGACTGAAGCTGATTTGGTCCATGAAATTCAAAAGGCAAACGTAATCTGTATAGTTTACGCTGTCAATGATGATCCGAGTATTGAGAAAATTACGAGCTACTGGCTTCCTGTCATTCAACATACACTTGGGAATGGACACCGAACGCCGGTTATCCTTGTTGGCAATAAAGTAGATCTGGTAGATTACACAACAATGGAGGTAAGCTATTTATATGAGGTTTTGTTAATCACAAGTACTGATGATCAAATTATTCTATTCTAGATTGTCGTCTCACTCATGAACGAATATCCTGAAATTGAAACTTGCATTGAGGTAAAGTTAGGGACCATTTCCTTCAAATGCAACTCTGATTATCCTAACTGAATTTTTGTTTACTTTAGTGCTCTGCGAAGACGCTCCGCAACGTTTCTGAACTCTTCTTTTATGCTCAAAAGGCTGTGCTTCATCCCACGTCTCCGATATACAATGCAGAGAAGAAAGAAGTATAATATTTCTCTTAATTTTTGTTGTGCACATAACAAAATTACGTTTCCCTTTATAGTTGACAGAGAAGTGTCAGAATGCTTTGGAAAGAATCTTCCGAATTTTTGACCTCAACAATGACGGAACTTTGGACGACATGGAGGTAAGTTGATCTGTTGTTTTCGGCTATGGGATCTTATTTCACGAATAGCGTGTTGGTGTTTACTCATTTGTTTCCTTACATTTACAGATGTACGCCTTCCAGAAGTACTGCTACGACGCACCACTTCAGCCTCAGGCACTTGACTCTGTAAAACTCATTATCCAACGGAATTCAGTTGATGGAGTTTTCAACAATGGAATCACACTGCATGGTAAAATCCGTCTATTATGACTGAACCTTTGAAGTGTTGACGTTTTATTTCACAGGATTTTTGGTACTTCATACACTTTTTATCCAGCGTGGAAAGCATGAGACAACTTGGACAGCTCTCCGTCGTTTTGGATACAATGACCGCTTGGAGATCTGCAATGACTACTTGTGTCCACTGTAAGTCCTTTTAACTAAGAAAATGGCAGCAGTTTTAACTAATAATTTATTTTTATAGACTACACGTTCCAACTGGCTCTACGACTGAATTGAATCAACTGGGATTTGACTTTTTGACTTCTCTTTTCGTCAAGTATGACCGAGACCGAGACCGATGCCTAAGTCCAGAGGAGCTCGACAATTTATTCTCGATTGCTCCTGGAATTCCTTGGAGTACTTCCTCGTTTCTCGGTGTCTCCACAAATGAGCGAGGATGGCTCACTTACTCTGGATTTATTTGCCAATGGGTTCTCACAACCCTCTTTGATGTCAACCGAACGATGGAATTTATGGCCCATCTTGGATTCCCTGTGTCAGAAGACTCAAGCCAGCTCAAGGCAATTCAAGTTACCCGTGAAAAGAATTTGGAGTTGGTAAAGAAGCAGTCCACTCGGAATGTGTACAGATGTCACGTCATTGGGGCCAAAGGGGTTGGGAAGACGACATTCTGCCATGGATTGCTTGGACGAACGCACGAGGTGAGTTGTAAAATGAATTCTCAAAACTCACACAGTACCTATTCATGCATATTTTATTTTTAATATTGTAGATGAGTGAGAGATTGCCAGTTGATGACTTACCAAAGTATGTGGCCTCTATGGTCCAAGTATACGGGCAAGAGAAGTACCTTGTCATGCAAGACATTGATCTTCACCGAGTTGTTGATTATATTCCCACCGCTGAAGTTGACTGTGACGTTGCCTGTCTTGTCTATGACACCTCAGATCCAAAATCGTTCGAGTTTGTAGCCAGAACTTATCTCGTAAACTACAATCATGCTTTACCAAAATTCCTCTGGTTAAATCTCGTTTTCTTTTTCCAGACATACTACCAGACTCGGAAGATTCCTGTGATGATCGTCGGGAATAAGAGCGACTTGGGGGAAGTACTACAAGACTACGTCCATCAACCGGCCGGTTTCTGCTCAAAATATAAGCTCCCACCACCTCACATTTTCTCCTGCCATGACCGTGTGGACAAAGAAATTTACATCAAGTTGGCTACAATGTCGGCATTCCCGTAAGTTCATATAAAACAAAACGAAACCCTTAAGTGACTGACCATGTTAGGGCCCTTATGAATAACCTTACTTTGGGGGAAAAGTTAAAATTAAAGATATTTTGTTACAGCCGGTTCCAAGCAGCTTGGATGGTGTTCTATCGGAATCAGTAATTTAAAAAAAAATATTTTTGCTTTACGTTTGCTTGCTCTCTTACCTAACTCTTACCTATGCCTAATGCATTTTACCTTGCATTTTCATTACTGTTTCTAATTGTGTTTTTGTATGATTTTTAGGACTTTTGGACGCTTGGGCCTGTTGGAGTCGAACGGTGTGACTTTTCTGAAGACGAGTGTAGGTGTGGCATTGCTAGGTTCCTTGGTCTACGTCATTTACAAGATCCTCCACCCCAATAACCTTATCCGCGGCCACTCCAGCTCCTAAATTTTATCTCAACGACGAAACACACTTCAAAATTTACCGCTAATCGTAAGTCAGGCATGAGTCTTGCAATCAATGAATTCGTAGTTTAGTGTCGAAGAAGGCTGAATTAAACTACACCTCCAAACCAATGCAATCTTAGTATTTCAATCATAGTTATTTTGATTCTCTGGTCTTTGAACTGCAATAATAGAAATTGTATCCCGTTTCAATATTCTACAAGGTTAATTTTGTTTTGAATAATCAGGGTTTGAAAGGATTTCCAAGTATAGTACAAACTTAGCTCTTAACTTTTATGAATAATACATAATGGCAATGCACTTGGGTCAAGGTTTTTTTCAATCTGGATACTCCCATTGCCTACTGGAGAAAGGTCGAACTCAAAAACATTACAATTGCTTTTAGTTTCAATTTTGAAATTAAACTTTCAAACCTTTCAAGTAAATTGGGGTTTTTCCATTTTATCATGTATCAACACGTTCATTGTCGTCATTGTCACTCCCATTTTGCTAAACTTCTTTTGAATTTACCCTTTCAACTCAGTTGTTAGTCAAACCCCTTGACAAGAGGCCGTGTTCCCATTACAAGGACGAGACGACCAACATAAATATGACAATGTAGAATAGCCAAGGCCCCACTTGGTGAACATTGCCTATAATCAAACAATTTCAGCTCCAGCTGCACATTTTGTAAGCCGACGGCGTCCTAACCTTGTGCAATAAGTTAAACATCACTCAGGAGAAGCAACTGCATTTTTTTTCGACGAGTAAACATGGCTGGCATTGAAACCCAATAGATTGATTAATTGGCTTGTTACGATTAACAATTTGGTCCACCGCCTCGGTTTTCTGCCAACGAAATGGGATCGACAGCAGAAGCGTTTCGTATGCAACCCACCTGGTAGGTTGGAATTATGGGATTTCTGCCGTTGGACTTGGATAGTTTACCAGTGTTTCCTTGTACATGGGTTCTTTCATATTTATTTTGGGCATTCCAATGACTTTCACAAACTGCTTATACGACATAGCATTTCGTTTATTGCTTTTATAGCACCAATGACACTCCAAGTGCTTTTTATGCTGCGCAAGACTGAGATTGTGTTGCTAATTAATAGGCTCGTCAGACTCCGTGCTATAATGTACCACAATCGTAAGTTTATCTTTAGTTGTTCTGCTATTGAAAGTAATGTTTTCCGAATGAAATTGTAGCTAGGATGACTGATGCCAATGGATACCCGCTGTGGTTAAACGCCTGTGCCAAGGTGGCGCTGACACTAGTGGCTGGTATCATTCCTTTTACTATGAGTTACGTAGCTCTATCCCTTTTCATGCCACACTTGGCAATGTTCGTGACATCTGTACTACCGCCATTAAACAACATCCAGACCTTCGTGGTAACTCTGCCTACAGCTGCATTTGCCACAGCTACCCACATGATATTTGTATTCGTATTTCAAATTGTTGTGGCCGTTGTGGTTGGTGCAATTGATTTACTAGAACACTACAGGTTTGGAAATAGTAACGAAAAAGAGCAATACAGTGGAGTTTTTAATTATTCATATGTTTGACATATGTTGCAGGAAGGACGTTGGTGGTTTCTTCAGTAGGCCAGAGGAATACATTCTGCGGTACAGATGCTTCGAACTTATCTTTGCAGAAATCAATTGGGTTGCTTAGTGAATACATTATTCCGGCAGCTCATGTCATTGGTGTCGTATTGGTAGTAACAAGCAACTTCCAAATAATTCGATTCCGAGTTATGAACTCTAATATTTACGGTTGGAAGAATATTGCCGCTAGTATTACACCGTCATTTGTTACTCAGCTCCTTGCCGGTACTTACTTGCTTGTTCCGTATGCCTACCTGGGACGAATTCATGAGTCTTCGAGGAAACTCCTGACAGTGTGGAAGCGACAACTACCGTCAAGCAAATTGTCCATCTTGCCGGTACCTACTTGCTTGTTCCGTATGCCTACCTGGGACGAATTCATGAGTCTTCGAGGAAACTCCTGACAGTGTGGAAGCGACAACTACCGTCAAGCAAATTGTCCATGGAAGACAAGTTGCTAGCATCCAAGTACATCAAGTCATTCCGTCCTTTGCGTGTAAAATTGAGGAATTTCGGAGTATTTAGCAAGCAGAGAACGATTAGAGTCGTCGGCATGTTAGTTGCATATACTGCAAAGTTTACGGTTATGACCAAAAAATTATTTTAAAAGAAATAAAGCCATATGTGTAATAAAGCTAATAGGCATTCATTGCATGTGGGAATATACAAATTATGATTTTGAACGTACACTATATAAGGTTGAAACTAACAACATGGCAAAAATAAGTGACGAATTTGTTCACAGTTTACTTCTGGTAATGCTAATAAGTGCTTGAATATTTCACGGAATGTCGCGCTGCCATTTATTTTATAAATCCTGATTTATTGATTACACGAGCTATGTGCGTAGCAAGCCAGCCTTTTGATGCCCTTTTGACCGCATAATAAATTCTTACCTTGTCCCATCCACAAGGGTCCCGCTGTTCCCCCGTCAGAATTTATAAGGTCGTTTTTATCTTCTATTGGCAACCGGATGAACGGGTAATCATTAACCGTTTATATTGCTCTCGTCAAGGAATATTAGGTTTGTCTAAATTATTCAATTGAATTGAGTTTGGAAAATTTTGACTAACAAGAGTCCAGCAAATAAATGGCGGGGTAGTCATCGTAAGAAAGGAATGCCACATTACATTAGCCATATCTCTCTGTCCAAGGAAGTTCCAATGTCTCATATTCTCAAATAAGTTTTTGATTTGTTACTGCTAGCTTCCTCGCCAAAAAAGGCATCACATTCGAGGCTTAGTCGAACAAACATTTTTATTTCAGGGGTAATCTAATTTCCATTGTTGACCACTTCTACTCCTTGCAAGTCTTCCAGTATTCGAATTCATTTTAGTTTATTCGCTATTTGGTTATACCCGGTTCAACGCGTTGAATTATTCTGCCAATAGATTGTTTTAAAAGTTCCATAGTTATTATGGCCATGAAATATCACAACCTTTCATTATTTCCAACCTAGCAGGATGGGACCAATTTTGATATTTGCTAAAACACACCATAAACCAAAATGTTATGCTAGCTGTTCCTTTTTCTTAGCTGACCGACATCCTAAGGATTTGTTGTTATTTCAACCTTAGGCTAATTTCGCGCTTCATAACAGGCAATCTTCCGTTTATGGCGGATTACTGTGAAATGGAGTATCTGCACTTGGTGTTCAGCGCGGTTCTAATTCTTGCTGTCATTCCAATAGCCGCTCAAAACATACCAAGATATCAGTATTTTGTCCACTATACTTTGGAATATCACCAGAATGAATTCTCCACAGTGGTTATGAATGACGTTTTCAAACAGTTTCAGAATACCACTTGTCTAATTACAAGGCTTGACTTTGCTAAGGTAAAACATAATGACTTATATTTGTTCGAATTGAATAATTCTACCTACCGTGGAGGTTTTATTGTATTCATAATTAATACAAGTAGACCTTCAAAACATTGCGCTTGAGGCTTACCAGTTAGACAGACTAGTTAAGCTGTACAGTGTTTTACCAAAGACAAACAGAAACAACATTCACTTGTGGTTGGAGATCGGCAGTGACGGGAGTGAAGGGGTAGAACCGGTTAGCGCATCTAGTTTTGGAAGTGCTGCTAGTGATGTCATGGCTGGTAGCCTAACGTACATGATAGTCAGTGATACTGGAAGCGGTTTACGTGCCACTGTTTTCTATTTCTCCATACCGTTTAATAAGCTCATTCGATCTACAGAACGGGAAGAAACTATGCTTAAAAGCAGGTTAGTTCTACAATTGCTGTTTGCTTTACATTCTTACCTATTTATTTCACTGTCAGCGTCAAATCCCTGCACAACTCAAGGGAATATATTTTAGTTGTATAATTATAATTATTCTTTTCCAGTCTGCTCTCCGTTGAACATTTCTGGGCTCAGTGGACGAAGGGGAACCGAAACTTTTTGGAAAAGTATTTGATCTCATCTTCGATCTGCGTTAAGCACGTCCATTCTTGGATGTACGAATGTAGAGACAAACCATACTTTGTTATCCACCATCTTGTTGACCACTACAACACGACTTATTTGTACACAGGAAGCAAGCTTGCAAAGGAATTGAGGGCAAGTTACTCCACAAAATTTGTGAAAGCCGTGGGGTTTTACTCGGCAGGTACGCTTTCGTACCGGCCTTCGAGTGCCACTGTTGACAGTGGGGTTTCCACGTACGTAGAAAATGGACAGCGTAGATACCTCTATTGCCAAGATGGAGAGATGATAGATTGGGTTAGCATGATTGCCGTTGGTAAACTCTTTCTTGCGTTTGACGCGTCAACATGGACCCTTGTCGGTGTGGCATGCGTCATTGTCGGCATTCTTGGATACAAAAGAGGGTTGATTTACTCTGTTGACAGTGGGGTTTCCACGTACGTAGAAAATGGACAGCGTAGATACCTCTATTGCCAAGATGGAGAGATGATAGATTGGGTTAGCATGATTGCCGTTGGTGAACTCTTTCTTGCGTTTGACGCGTCAACATGGACCCTTGTCGGTGTGGCATGCGTCATAGTCGGCATTCTTGGATACAAAAGAGGGTTGATTTACTCTTTATTTGGGACAATCTGTGTCGTCTTTCGACAAGGCTTCAACCGCTTCTCGCTTCTACTTTGTTGCTGGTCCTTCTCCGTTTTGTTGCTCAGGTGAGTCAGCTTAACGAGACGGATTAATACACTATAACCTGGACCTGCCATTTAGGTATTAATAGAGTTGATTCTCTGGTGGTATCAGTCAGTAACCAATTTTCAGCACGATCTTAGCCTATTTTGACTTATACCATGCTTTACTAGTATTCAGGAGCTAATTTTCGAGGTTTGCCTTTGTATCTTGTACCATCTATAGGCTTTAACTAACATACTTCTGCCTTATTTGCAGCGTTTGTTACGAATGTGTTGTAACAAGCAATACCGTAGCGCCACTGGATACGTTCATAATTCAAGATTTGGATGGTCTTTTGGATTCTGGGAGAAAAATCTTGATTAGGAATATCTCCAGTGCAACAAAGGACAAAACAACACTTTTCAAAGCGTTACTCGGAGCGGATTTGAAACGACGGCAAATAAACAGTACGACATTGGATCAACTCATACAATTAATTGATGTGAGTTCCGAACAAGAGTTTGAATCCAACCGGACGAGTGCGATACGTTCCATTCTGCCAGTATACGATGAAGAATTAATGGTGAATGCCATAAGCCTAAAGCAACATGGTTTGAAATGTCACACTGCATTTCAGCCATCGGTCATAAAGGATGGTGCCTATTTGTATACTCTACGTTATCGCAGCCTGCGATTTGATAAAACTATTGCTGCCTTTTTCGAGGCAGGGCTACAGGTGGCTCAATTTGACACGCTAGAGGCACGAAAGCGAAGGCTTTATGGAGAGTTTGTAAAATTAAGAGATAGTGGAGTAACGGTGTATTCCACGTTTGACAAAGCAAGTCCAAAAGTGGTGAAAATTGTTTCCAAAATCCTGTTACCATTTGTGCTAACTGTACTGCTGTTCCTGTTCCTTGTAGTTCCAGCATTCCTAATCGAGTTAATTCTAGTTAAATTGAAAAGCTATGGCAGCAATCTAATAATAGCAAGCATACTTTTCATACCATGGGCAGCATTAAGATTATTAGGTATTACGTGTGTTCAACACTCCGTAAGTCACAAATTACGTCATATCCGACAAATTTAGGCGCTTCTAGTATTACCAACTTTCAAGGATGAGGAACCAGGAACGCACACAGCGCATAATCTTATGGAAAGTTTATCAAAATTTTCCATTCCGAAGTTCGATAACAAACGTTCTTGGCCAACTCAATCTTTAGAAAGGACACCTGAATTCTTGACCACCTTGCTAATAAATTAAGGAACTTCGTCATATTCTTCAGTTTGTTTTTGTTTACTTCTTTCAAAGGTCAAGAGCTGCCACACCAGAATTTGGTTCTCCTCAGTGCACCCAAACCGGTTTGAATAAAATAAATTAAGGCAAACGAGATCTCAATAGTGGTCTTGTTATAGCCAGCCAATGGATAAAGCCTGGAGTCTACGATTCACTTCATTACTACAAAAGTTGTTTACTAAGTCCCTAAGGTCGTTGAGGAATTAATTCACGGGGAAAAATGTTGTTCCCAACATGGATTTGTTATTCCGTGATGAGTGATGGACAAACGATTCCATAAAAAGCTCAAGCGTCTTCATCCTAATCGGTTAGATCCAATTGACCAGTGAAAGGCATCCACAGTTTATTAAAAGCTCACAACCATGTTTCGATCTTTTGCCAAAATCCTTCTTTCAATAATCATTGCCATCGGCCTCCCATTTTGTATTCTGTCATTATCCCCAATTTACATTTTCCGATTCATAGTATCAAAATTGGGCAAATGTAATTCATCCTTGGGGAAAATGCTGACCACAAAAAGTACTTGTGTTGGGGTCGACGACATCAATGGCACGCCAGATTGGACATTGCTCCTGGCCATTGGCCTCGATGGAAATCCGTCAGTAGAGGATTTTCGGAAACTCTTTTGGAAGCAAGCCGTCGACGCTCGAGATGTGAGAGGTCAACTGTTCAAACCAGAGCTAAGACAATACGTCACTTCTTGGTTTGGTTTCCTATTCTGGAAATGGGACAAGGATTTTAACCTTGAGAACCATGTCAGAGAATACGATGGAGAATTCATGTCCCAGCCAATGAATGAAGAGACGCTGTTCAAAATAGGGCAAAGTCTAATCTACGCTCCGTACACACCGGGACGAAGTCCGTGGGAAATCATTCTGATCAAAGACGTACACGTCGACAATGTAGGAAATGGACTGGGAAGTCAGTCTGTCATATTCTTAAGGTAAATCACAATGACACTAATAAAATCCACACAAACGCTTTTGCGCAATCTCAGTGCCAATGGCCAATTCCGAACTTTATAATTTTTTCTCAGGGCTCACCATGTTCTTGCAGATGGTTTCAGCCTCATGAAACTCTTTATACTAGACATTTGCCAAGCCAGGAACCTCAGTGTCGCACAACCAAAGACATTTTCACCAAAACATCACCGCTTGAGTTGGAAATTACGGAAATACTTGGGACCGATTTACATGCTCCTTCGTGGCCCGGTTGACATTGCAACTGCCATGCTGGATGTTCTGTCCTACAACAAGAATCAATGGCACGTTCCTGAAAGGAAACTGACAAAGAGGCTAAACAGTGCCATTTCCAATACGATGTCTGTCCAGAAGGTCAAGGACGTTAAGAACCTTGCCAATTGCTCATTCGCATCTGTATTATTAGGAGCTTATACTGGAGCACTAAGGTACATGAAAGAAGCATTTTACAAACAATGACCTTGACCTTATGTTTTTTTTTCACAGGAGGTTCATGTCAGAGGCTGGGTACAAAGTCCCTGACAATATTTTATGCGCCATTGCACTCCCAGTACCTAATCATCCAACACATAAGCTGCGCAATCATGCGTAAGTTTCATTATGCTTCCGTGCATCCCAATTTTCTGGTTTAATTTTAAAAATGATAGAACGGGAGTACTGATGCGCTTGCCAACGGGAAGTCCCGATCCATGGGACCGATTGCAGAAGATGCACCGGCACGAAAAAGTACTGAAGAAATCGACCCTCCCTGTCACAATTTTCTACGCCATGACCCTCATCGGTGGATTGTTTGCATGGATCACAAAACTTGCGACTAGAAACAATGTGACGACAGCAGTTGGCTCAATATTTCCAGGCCCGAGTAGAGCCGCAGAGACCCGAGGAATGAGCGCAGTTCAAATTTCATACGCCGGAGGCCTTACTCGTGGAAACACAGGGCTGGGATTCAGTTCTCTCTCGTATAATAACAAAATGTCGGTCATCGTGGGCGTGGACGAAGGGATTGTGGAGAGTTCAAAATTGCCAGCACAAAAGCTACTGGACTACATGGAGGAAGAACTGGATCTCCTCAAGGACGCTGCAGAACTAAACGCCATGTGCACGATGACAGTCTGAATTAATTGGGTATTGCGTGTATAGAAGAAGGGCCTCAACTCATTGGCATAAATCTCATTTGCATACGTTGTTATAAGTTTAGATTTATTTAATTATAATTATTATATCGACTGGGACGTCAAAATGGGGATCAAGTTGAACTCAACGCAATGGAACGCGAAGCAAGTTACTGCCAAATTCTTATTATATTATGTGAGTCACGAAAACTTGATTATAATCATCGTTGCTTAGACTAGTAACTTGTATAATTAAAACGAAACACGCAATATAAAAACGTATAAAATCACATGAATGGCATTTACGTTAATTTTGAAGGTAACCCTCGTCTTCCACCTGTAGAACATCCTCACTTGAGAGGGAAAGGACAAATTCACCTGAAATTCACAATTAGAAAATCAATTTCGTAGTTTCGTTGGTATTCAATTTACCTTCTTGATTCATTTGGAGAATGACGAGCCCTGATTGGTCTTCCCCAGTGGAAAGAATTAGAGATGAGTCGTCGTGGCTGTATTCCACTTCCTCAGATCCATAATCTCCTAGAACTTCTTCAACAACTTCAACAGTCTGACATTCCTCGGTGGTCAGTTGTTCATCAACAGTTGAAAAAACTTGTTCCTCTTCTTCCATCATGGAGATCTCGTAATCTTCCTGAGCCTGCTGCATTTGTTCCGCATGTTGGTCAACCACTACAACAATGCTGGTCCGTTTTACTGCTTCGGCAGGAGAAAGTAGCGAATCCAAATAAGCTTAAAAATAAAAATAAAATAGTTGTAAAATTCAATTATAAACCAGGCATTTACTTACAAGGTTGAGACCAAGTCTCGTATAGTTCTGAATGTCGTTTTTGTAAATGTCTTAGAATCGCTGCCCGTTGTTTCACTACCACCGCCGGAGTGCAGAATTCACAGACATATCGTTTCGTCGCATGAGCAAAACTCTTGTGTCTCTTTAGCATCCCTGCTCTTAGGAATTCTTTACAGCACGTATCACACTGGAATGGTTTATCTTCGTGGGATTTGATATGCACATTTGCTGTTTCTTTGGAGGCAAGACGCTTCGGACAGTAGGGACATTGGTAGCCTCTCTCATCTTGGGATAAATGAGTCTCTCCGTGATTGATCAAGTTCACCTTCTGGGCAAAGGCTCTTCCGCACCCTGGAAAAAGACAGTGGAAGTTCTTAATTCCCAAATGGATCCGAGAATGAACTTCCAAGGCTTTGCGAGACTTCATAAACTTCCCACACGTATCACAACCAAACTATAAATTAAGAACATTGTTTTAAAAATTAAACTTATGGAAATGGTTTTGCTTCACCTGAGGTGGGAGATGAACGTATAAATGTGCTTCGAGCAATTCACGACGATGGAATTGTTTACCACAATTTGGACACTCGTGTTGTTTTGGAAGGTGAGTATATCGGTGTGTCTAGAAAAGATTATAACATCACTAAGACTTGTTTTAAATTGGAAGAGGTATTTTAAATATACCTTGAGAGAGCTAAGTTTTGTGTAGTGTGCACCGCAAACTTCGCAAACAAATTCTCCATCAGTGTACTTTCTTTTACGAGCTTTGAATCGTTTCTGAACAAGCGGTTTTGATTCGTCTTCTGGTTCAATACAAGGAACTGAATTCTGCTCGCTCCCCATTTTACATTTTGTATGTGCATTGTACCCCTCCTGTTATTGGAATCATTCATTATTTTATAGAAATGGGAGTAAAAGCGAAGTTAATACCTCTGTTACAAATGGGAATGCACATTCAAAGCAGTAAAACTCTGCTTTTCCGTGAATGCTTTGAATGTGATTACGAAAATCTTGAACCGACACAAAGACTTCAACACACGCGTCACATGCTACGATTGTACAAATACAATTTATGATGTAAAACTTCCTTTAGGATTAGAATAAGGTTAACTGACTTACGTATATCAACGCATTTGTGAAGTTTAAGATCTTCACTGGAAGAGATGCGAATTTGACACCCAGGGCACATGAGTGGATGCGTGTGTTGATTCACATGAACCCGGAACTCAAAAAAATCGCTGAAAAATTCATCACAAAATGGACATTTGAGCCCTGCTTGCGCCCCTATAGAATACTCTCGGAGCTATTCAACAAAATTAGTAAATTAAGATCAGGCCATTCACTTCACTATAACGTCTGATTACTCACCGTTTCGCAAATCAGAGTGTGGGAGTTTAACTGGCTAAAATCCACTTCTTTGTTACAAATTGAACAACCTAGTGTCTTCGAATGTTCATACACAGCTGTTGGACAATGTTGTTCCCCTACCGCCTCTGTAGAGGAGATGGCTTGAAACGTTTGAAATTCCTTTGTCCCCTCGCAAACATGACCCTTTAGCGAATCTTCAGTTCGATATCTCTTCCGACAATTTGGACATTCAATGGACGCTCCTAAGATTTGCTCCACTTTTACAGCCTGACTCTCGTCCTTGTGTTTGAAGAGCATATGACTTGCTAAACTACTAGCGAGGTGGAAACCACGATCACACATTGAACACTTGAAAGTTGAATCTGTTGAAGTTTTCTCTGGGCACTTATGGTCCTCTCCTTTGATAATCTGGCAAAAGTCATAGCAATTTAATCCTGAAGATATACCGTGAATTTTAAAATAGTTATTCACCTGTCCACAGGATTCGCAATCGAACCAAACGCCATGTTTCCTGAGATGCCTGACAATGTATTCAGCTCTGTTGAACGTTTTCTTGTTCTCACAAATGTCACAAATGTAAGGTCGTCTGGGGATAGCTTTGGTAACCTCAGTGGACTGGCCATCGACTTCTTTTACAACAATTTTGGACGATCGTAGAACCTTGATTTTTTCGGTTCGAGCGGCACCCACTAACTTGTAATGAAGGATTAGATGAGATGCAAATTCAGAAACATCTGTGAACTGTAAAGTAGAATATTGTAGAGACATTATTAATCTTAAAAGTAAATTGAAATAAGGTTAAAGTACCACAGTTGCGCAGAATTTACAGTTCCATTCTTCCAAGGCAAGAGAAGGTCCAAGCCGCTTCAACATTTCCCGACGTTCCCAGTCTATTTCCCGTAGTCGAAGATGCCCCGTGACTTGTTCTTCATCGTCACTGCGTTCGATTTCTGCTTCATTGAACTTAAATTGAGTCGTCGGGTTGCGTTTTCGCTTTTTCGAAACTTTGGCTTTCCTTGTTTTCGAATAAACTGCCGGACTCTTTAGGACATTCACATTAGTCTTATCTTCAGATTGTGTTTCCTCTTTTCCATTGCCTTCAGTCGATGATTGATTCAATGAAAATGTGTCGAGCGAGTCATCAAGTCCTCGAATAAAACGCAAATAGCCAGGAGCATAAGTGGCAACTAACTCCATCCCAACACCTAGCGGTTTTGTCACACTAAAATAGATTCTGGAATCCAATTGATAACAGATGCAATTGCTTCTTTCTTCTTCCAAAGTAATTCTGACCAAACTCATCCAATTACACTCCTTCCGGTTGGACAAATCCAAGTAATACTCCCGGCCTTCTTGGTTTTGGACCTGGATTAAGAAATAAAATTCATAGTTTATGAGAGTTTAGGAAATAAGATACAGCAAATGTAGCTGCAGAGCATATCGAATTTGTTCAAAGACTATACACACTCACTTTTAAAAAACAAAACGAGTTTGACTTCTCACTAGCCTCAGGAGCTACAAGTGGGCCGAATTGTGTATCACAATTGATGTCAACCTTTGCCATAACTTGGTAGGAATCAGGTTCAATAGTTTTTGCTTCTAGCACAACAGGTAGTGTCAGCAACGCTTTGCAAAGGACGGGTTTGTCTTGTATTCGATTACTTTTGGCAAGGACTGGGCAATCGTGGGTCAGATGTGATAAGAGGCATATGTCACAACTCTGGTCTAAATTCAAACCAACACAAGGATCAACAAATACCATAAATCAATGAGATACGCTTGACTTATTTTTAATTGAATTACCTTTGATTACCAAAGAATCAGCTTTTGCTTTGGAATTCCTTCTAGGCCGAGGCATTTTTGGCACTTCCTGGAAAACCCTTTCTTTGCAATTAATTCTTTTTTACATTAATTAATTTTGTAGGAAGTAATTGACAGTTTTTGGTTTTAAGAAAATTTTATTTTTTTTTATCAGAAATTAATTTCCAAGATGTTCTACAATTTCCCGCCTTTTCTCACTGTGCCCCAAACCTCAACAATGCCAGAAACCCGAGAATTTTGATGCAAATACAAATTCTGGTAGCCATTGCTCATCCTCATGACCTTTGACACGAGTCGGATAAAGCGCCGTTACAGAGTGATCAGGCGACCTCTTTACACGACACTTTCCTAAAAATGGAAGAGTGAGAACTTCTACTTAATATGGTATTTCCACATGACCTTTTTATACCATTATGTGACCTTCTACCCTATGCCTGTCAAAGCTGGCCAGACAAGAATTATAAGAACTGGTCAATTGCTGAGCAACTTTGGCACACTATGCATACGGAACAGACGACCTTGTCTGGAGAAACGACCTTGCAAATATGCCTGACGCAAAAATCAAGTTACACAAGCTCAGAAACTATAATCTCATTATACATATCAGAATACTTATGAAATTAATAAAAACTCTACCAATTGCAATTCACTACTGTTTCAGTTAATTCCTTTGAGTTTGAAAGTTCAATAAAACTTTTTAAATGGCATTTGTGCAATTAAGTTTGCAGCAGATTCATACGTTACCTTCCCTTCTCAAAGGCAGGCTACCCATTGCTGCTCAGGTGCAAATTAATACTCAATTAATATAAGCTTTAAGCTTTTCTCATTTGCAGTTCTACAACAGAGTTCAGCTTTATATCCGTGCTCAAGAAAATGGAGGCTGTGAGAATCAGTTCGGCTCTGACCATTTGTTTTTCTGGTACTCTGACCTCTCACCCGAGTCAACTTCAATTCTATCCAGATTGAAAAATGGGAACAAAGTATAATAAGCGAATTTACAAATTTACAAAAAACTATAACCGTTTATTTTCGAGTAGGCATTTTGGATTATTCTTGGCCCGGCTGAAGGTGAAGATTCTGATGAGCAGATCAAATTAATCGTAGAGGCCTTTGGGCGAATTATTAACTGGGATGAATCGAATAGTTTTGACGGAATTGAAGAAAAGATGTACGCTCCGTTGAAGTCCCTCTGCCACCCATATCTAAAACAAGAACTAAAGGAATTCAACCACCCTGTCTTGTCTATGGATATGGAACTCGCTCTCAATTTAGAACTCGATATTTCGAGGTAAAAGCAGAATTGAGTCAACGAAAGGTAGAGCTTAACTGGCATTGCTTTTGACTGATTTGATTTTAAAGGGATTCTCCTGCATCGATTCGTGAGCTGATAGTCGAAGATCTGGAGGTAGTGATGAGCAGTTGGAAGTACGCAAGTGCAGACGAGCGCGACGCAGTCGTGGCTGGGATTCTTTTCATGGGGTCAGGTGGCGTTGAGGTCAATGGCGAACTTGTCAGTTGGGGCGTTTGTATGCCAGATGGAGCTATCCACGCAGTCTTCACGTTAGAGCAACACCGTGGTAAAGGATACGGGAAGCTTCTCCTCAAGGCAATCTGTAAGCAAGTTGCTCAACGTGGTTTCATCCCGGTGGGTCAAGTAGAACATGACAACACAATCTCAAGGCAAATGGTCACCAGCATCGGTTTCCGTCATTCACACACAATGTGCTGGATTGAAGTTAATAAATGAAAACTCTCAGGTCAAATTCTGTCAAACCTATCCAGCTCAGAAAACATTCTGGAACGAATTTATTTACGAAGGCGCTAAACTCACTCAAAATTTTGGAAATTGACCTTTAATGGTCAAAAACACTAAGCTAAGAATATCGTATTTTCAAAAGCCCAAATTTTGAACGGTTCCATAAGTTTCGCTTCTTAGTTACACTAGTTTGCAGCGGTTTATTTATTTAATGTATCCCTGAACGGCCAAATTCCGTACAATTTGTAATTCATCGCCGTCGTTCCTTAATGTTGATAATACAGAATCATAGACAGAACTTAAGATTTACTTTAGCAAAGGTTTTTCATTTCTTATTTGTTACTCTCTTATTTTATTGCAGGCCGTTGACAAATAAAATGACTCTTGTGAGTAAATGGATGATTGAGGATTGTTCCAAAAGTATGAAAAGTTCCACCTCCAGTGTAATCCGAAATAGCTGTTATTGTGTGCACGCAGTCATAAAGCGGATATTTGTCCAAATCGCTGTAATAAGTAAAGGCAGGATACCATATTTCAATTTCATTCCACACCTGTGAAGACAAAACTTTGAATTGGTGGCCACGAAGCTTGAAATATTCACGCCTATGACGAAGCGGGGAAGTATCTTCCAACATGCTGTTGCTCATTCGACTATAGTTTTCTCGAGAATTGCAGTTTTGCCAAAATCCAGTGCTGGATTTCCTTGATCCTTCAATGATATACACTTTGCCTCCACTAGTACATAGTTGTATTATGTTTAGAAAACATGTTTTTAGTGCTTAGTACTGCAGTTGGGCTTGAAAGGTTGTTTCATTTGAAACGTAGTAACTGAAAAAGGGGCTAAATTCACAACAATGTTGTTTACTGTGAATGTGAATCCCAACCATTGACCAGGAGGGCGTAGATTGTCAACCTTGTCAACCACGGTAATGAAAATGTCAAGGTTGTCTCTGAACGGGAGAAACCTCAAGAAGAATTTGTATAATCGCAAGACAGCAATTGATTCATTTGTATTTCCAAATGTAGTCCATAAAGATGGTAAGATTGCAAAGTGAACGGTGCAATACAAGAACTTTCTCCGAGTGGTAATGTAACTGTACCAGATATTTGGTATATCTAACCTTTTATTCCAATCTAGTTCTGGAATGTGAAATGTTGAGGGCAGAGAGATTGGATGTTTGAACGGATTCTGGACTGTTGTAACTTTTGGATTTCGATATACAGAAACCCAACAGGCTTCAAAACCACCGTGGTTCACAATATCCTCAAATACTACGTTCTTGCAGTCAACACACTGGAGCAGTAAACCAATTACCATAAGGTAATATGGAGCAGTTATAACAAATATTCTGGGGATTTGATTGATCTTTACGAGATTTTGAAACATTGCGAGAAACTGTTGATGGCACGAGGATTAACCTAATAAGGATTAGGCACGAAGCCTAATATGTGGAATAAGAGCCACGGACCCGTTCAGAATATGTTTAGCATCCAAACACGTCATTTACAGCCCATACTTAAAACGCCTTTCTTTATTACAGGGTTATTTATCGTTAACATCGAATAACATATAATCTAAGGCCCTTGTTTTCAGTTGTTCGTGATGATGATGCTTTGCTTAATCTTTCTTTTTAATCTACATGTTAATAACTGGTGTTGTCAGTATAATTTGCATAAAGAATGATCATGTTCGTGTTAAGATGATGCCTCATGCCGCATAGTTTGAATGGAACTGTCATGATTCTGCTTCTGCCTTTTTGCTAACATTTCAAACAAAACATTAAATACTTCTTATTGCTATTACTAACACTACTAGAGGTAAAACATTTCTGTCAGTTCCTTTTCAGAGGGGATGGTACCAAGGATTGAGGCTGCATTGTTGCGTTGGAGTGAGATGCTCATCATTAAAATAGAAATGAAGTGAATAAAATGTAATTAAAAGTAATAAAAGTAAACCAAAATGTAGCTTTGGAGGTTTGCAACTAGGAAATTGCTTATCTGGCATATATATTTAGCTTAAGCAAATAAAAAAAGAATTTTAGTGTACGTTCCATATTCGTCTGAATTTGCTTCTGACCAATCAGTGCTACCAGTTGCAAATTGAACGTATTTCAAAATGTCTGGAACCACAATTCATCCTACTTTTTTCCCATCCTATAATCCTAACAATCATTTCCACGTTGTTCTGATGGGGACCAGTGTATATTATCTCAACACCGAATGCGACTACTGCTAAACCAATAGAAGATGCATAAATTACAAAGATGGATGCCGTGTTTGTCCCAAGGTTTAAAGCCTTTGGCTCATTTCTCTCGTTGTTGTATCCTTTTACAATACGATCAACCTGTGGTCCCATAAGTTTGTTATACCACCAAAAAGAATATCCTTGGATCCCATTTTCAATTAGTGCCCTTGTCCTCTTAAGCAGTGCCACTGTGTATCCCCAACTGATTCCAGCCATGTATCTCAGACCAACAGTTCTATAGTGTTGAAAATCCAATCCTACTTTCCAATGTTCTCCACTCTGCGTTCGTTCTTCCTCGTAGTTTACAACTGCCTGGAAATGGCGAATGCGGTCTGTAGTGTCAATATACACAAGTCGTCTGCTACTCGGATCCGGAATGTACGTGTCAAACATAATGGCAAAGTAAAAGAAAGTCTGATGTTGAGTTGCGTGAATAATTTTTTTCGACAAGTACCGAAAGTAACCAACTTTGGCGCAGAATAATTCACCTTTTGGTAGGTCGTCACGATTAAGTCCATGATCATGGAACAGCTTGTCAAAATGCTTGTTGCAACAATCCAAACCTTTCCCAAGGCATTCTGGCTCTTTTTCCCACCTGTATTTAATTTCAGCACCTCGTTTGAAACATTCACAGTATCTCA
>VNWY01000401.1:0-46381 GCA_009869845.1 Pseudachorutes palmiensis | reverse complement strand
TTCCGAGGACATCCCCCACCGGCGTGAGGAAGTGGGGGTCTGCATTGCCCCAGCTTCAGCCAGCCTTGACCTGAAGGAGACCCACCTGGAGCTTTGTCGGGAGGCGGTGGTGGTGGGGGGCGAGAGTGGCCAACCACAAACCTCCCTCACCTCAAGCAGGGCGTCTCCATCAAGGCACTCACAGGCCGCACTACGCTGTTCCCAAACCCACTAAACAAACTTTAATTTAATTAACTCTCTTGAGAAAAACTCAACGGCGTCCAAGTTGGGAAATCAGGAGAAATGTCACAAAAGCATAATAACTCATAAACTATTAAACATTTCTCAAATCCGTTTTCACTGTTGAATGACCCATGTCAAGGGTCATCTTTTGACACTAATGCTTTTAATTTTTAACAATTGAGGCCACAATTAGAACACAAATTATAGTATAATTTTCAGACTACCATGCAATACAAACGTTTTAACCAGTTTTAGTCATTTATTTTCGTCATTCTATATTCGGCGTTGCTTCCTCTTCTGTTCTTTTGAGCAAGTGTTGACCTTTGACATTTTAAAGGCATATTTTCAATGGGAACTACGAGTTTTCCCCGGCAAAAATGGCCTATACATTTTTATACAGATTTCACTTTTAAGAAAGTCCCAGCGGCGTCCAAGTTTATGTAATCAGAAAAAATTCACTAAATCCTGAATAACTCCTGAGCAAATAATCATTTTCTTAATCGGTTTTCTTTGCTAAATGACCTGTATCATGGATCTTCGTGGCCACAAAGCCAACGAAATGAAAACCACACGTTAAAAAGGCGTTCCCAAGGATTCCCGTTGGATTGTTTTCGATATTCGGCGTTGCTTCCTCTTCTGTTCTTTTGAGCAAGTGTTGACCTTTGACATTTTAAAGGCATATTTTCAATGGGAACTACGAGTTTTCCCCGGAAAAAATGGCCTATACATTTTATACAGATTTCACTATTAAGAAAGTTCCAGCGGCGTCCAAGTTTATGTAATCAGAAAAAATTCACTAAAACCTGAATAACTCCTGAGGAAATAATCATTTTCCTAATCTGTTTTCTTTGCTAAATGACCTGTATCATGGATCTTCGTGGCCACAAAGCCAACGAAATGAAAACCACACGTTAAAAAGGCGTTCCCAAGGATTCCCGTTGGATTGTTTTTATTTCGAACCAGTCAAAAATCGCTAGTGAAGCTTGGGATATTCCACGCGTTCCAAATATGAGGACAACACACCTGACATTCGGCTTTAGCGCTGGATTTTTCTTGCTATTTTTCAGCGTCAAGTCTGACCCAGAGCTAGAAACAATGTTGGCATTGGACCTTCAGCTGCGTGAGCTTGCTAATCTCAAATATGGCGCTGACTGCGACTACTCGAAGCAGATGATTCTGGACAACCCTCCAGTTAATCCAGCTCTACCTGCAGAAATAATTTCCTGGATGCTCCAATTGCTGTCACCCAGCGATGTACCACTTTGCAATTATCTCCAGTATTTGCAGTGTTCGCCTGATTCCGGGACCTGTGCTTGCAAGGAAAGTTTGGTCCAAGAAGTGTCCTCTGGTCCCTGCGTCCTTACTGCAGGGAGCAACTGCGACTCTGACTTTTACTACAGGAACTTCTACTTTGACCCTTTGCTCAATTCCAAGTCCCTCGTTGTCCAGCCTCCGCCTCAATGTGGCCAAGGACTCAGCTGTAGTCACCGCCCCCTTTTCTTCAAGAAGAAATGTTGGTGCACATCGCGCGGATGCAGCGAATCTCCAGTCTTTGTCACTGCTGCGGAATACATCCGACTCAAGCAGCGAATCCTCGGGATGTTTTCGCTCAATGAAGGAGAAACCTGTGACCCTGAATTGCAAGCTCAAATCTTCAAGCCGTCGGAATATGAGCTTGAGAATGTACTTTCGCGGAAAATGCTCTTGAATGAACTGCTGCAAACGCAGCTTCGTTTATGCAACATTTCAAAACATCTCAACTGCAGTGAAGAATCACGACGTTGTGAATGCTGGAAATCAACTGACAGGAAACCGTTGGTTTACAAACTAGAAGCTGACGACTGTGTCGCCTACCGTGGTCTCAGTTGTGGCGAAAGTAGCCTTGAAATGCCATTTTATGACAATCCGTTCCCAACAGTTTGGCAGGTTCAGAATGCCTTCACAAAAGATTGCAAGTTGCAAGTCTCCTGCACTGAACGGACCCAGTGTAGACAACAATTCGGATCTCAGCATTGTGCTTGTGAGGGTCACTTCTTCGGTTATAGATGTCGTTTCCCTGGTTCCATTTACACCTTTGCTCTTCAACGTCCGAAGACCTTTGAACCTTCACTCTCCCCTACTGAAGTTAATAATGTCTTTGACCAAGTCAATGCCAAGATGATCCAGCTAGAAAAGCGTATATGTCTTCACTTCAAATCCACTTGTGACCCAATGCAAGAATACAAGATGGACATTATTCACAACTTCTGGCGAAATATGGATTCCTACTGGGGCCTTGGGGAAGATATTGAGAAGATTGAAAACCAGCAGACTTTGAGAATGTTTAGAGATGTGACAGAGCTAGCAAAAGGACTCCTGGACGCTCCTGACCTGAGGTTGTGCGACCGTTCTCGAGGAGTTTTTTGCAATGCGGACAAGGGCATCTGTCTCTGTCCAAAGGGAAGCGTTCGACAGAATGACGCTTGCAGAATCCTCGCAGGGCAGCCTTGTGACCTGAAACCCAACGAGTGGTCCATGCTTTGCGTCCAATACGCCTCTTGTATCAGTGATCCAAACGATGATTCAACGGGGATTTGCAAGTGCATGTTTACCAGTAGCGGGTCTCTCCAGAGCGAGCGTTCAATTTGCGAAGATGCAAGCTTAATCGGGATCGACATTACCGATTTACCCATTCTTCCAAGTCAGCTAAACACCTAAAATACATAAAATAGTTAACTAATTGCAACCTTTTACTTTAAAGTTGACCCCAGCCTCTGGCCAGCTAGTGTCTCCACAAAGCCTCCAGTGACCAAACCGACACGTCGGCCTCCAAGTGCTTGGGACGGTGACATTCTTGACATGCTGAATGAAATGGCAAGTCACCGTTCCTCTGTTCGTGGAGAACAGTGCCTCATCTATGACAACAACATGTATCAAGAGATCTATCGGAACCTATCCAGCGACCTTGGGAATGTATCGACCATGGTTGTCTACCATGAGCTCTTAGGTCTAATGGCGAGAGGAGGACACTTCTGTGGCATCGATAAATTTCTTATTTGCTCCAATGAGACTGGCAGGTGTGACTGTCTTCATGGACTAGTGGTCGACGCAAGCGGTCAATGTAGGATTCCAGTAGGTCAAGTTTGTGTCAACTCGACAGTCTCTGTCCCTCCGGTGCTGGAGACCCTTGAGTTGGTGTGGCCACTTCCAAAGTGTTTGCGAGGACTCCTTTGCCTGAATGTCACCAATACCTCGTCTCTCCATTGTGCCGTAGAGGCAAGTAACGCATCGATTGAAGGGCGTGACAATGGACCAACGGCAGGAGTGTCATTTCCATCGGTTCCAAGCATCATGTCCACTTTAAGCATCTTTTGTGTTCAAATTACTGCATTTCTAATTAAGTAAAGGTCAAGGGTTAGGAAATAAATTTTTTGTTGACAATGCGCATGCTCCCTTTACACGACATTGAAAAAAAAACCGCTAAAATTCAAAATCCAGAAACCAGCTCCACAAGGTTCAAAAGGTGCGAAATTCAACATTCATTCAGAAGCGTTTTTTGTGCATGAAATCAGTGCCAAATCGCTGCCAATTTCTACTTTTGTGAGTTAAGCTTGATCTAATCTTATCAATTGTGATTAATTTCATAACTTCTCCGATTATTCATTTCTAGATTTGCCAACGGATCAATCCAGGTCATCACTTTGGCATTTGGCGAGGTCAACCCAGGGTCGATTGGTAACTGCTCGTGTAAATACATCATCCATTCGGTATTTAGCACACTTGGGGATTGACAAAGTTGTCAACTGAGCATATCAGATGACAAGGTTGTGCCAGCTCATCAACACGGCTTTAATTATTTTCTTTCGTTACATTTGGCTTTGCCTTTTACTTATAGTGACAATCAGAATCCTAATTCGCATTGTGTCTAATCCTGAGGGTTCATGACGCTGGCTTTAATCAACGTTCCAAAATTCGAGGACACAGCTGCGCTGCTGCTCGTTCTTCAGGTTATCTCTCTATTAACAAGCCTCTGTGGTCTAATCCAACCACAGTCAACTAATACTAAATCATTAAAACTTAATTAGATCTAGACATTTAAAGGACACACTTCGCGTTGCAACAGTGAAAACTTGGAGCGGTTAGCAGCGGAATACGTTTGAGCGTTTCCATGCTCCAGCGTCAATTCAAGCCAAGTTACATCATAATCGACAATGGTGTTGGCCATCATTCGACTGCTGCTTGTCCTGACTTTACTCGCCCTTGAGGCAGAAGCAGAATTCAATCGTCCTTGTGAGAGTTACGAAGAGTGCGTGTTTTACAACGCCTCCCTTGAAGATACTTCACCGTTCAACGACCCTTCAGTCTCGTTGACGTGTGACACGCAGCGGAGGAAATGCGCCTGCTCCTCTGCAGTTTATCTTAGTGACCAACCACTCTGGAAGCTGGAATGGAATGAAGCCAGTGGCCAGTGTCAGATTGGTCCAAATGGGCCTTGTGGGGTTGACGCTGGACTCGAGCTTCACTGCGCTGAACCCAGCGCCTACCAGTGTATTGATGGTCGCTGCCGACAGACTAGAGAGCTCAGAAGTCTCGGCCTAGGCGCGCTCTGCCACGATACCGTTGAGTGTGCATCAGGACTCCGATGTGAAATGCTCCATTGGCATTACTACTACGCTGAATCCAATTGTGTGCCATTGAAAAACGCTAAACACTCCCAGCTCCACCGTCTCCACCCATTGTTCTAAAGCAGCCATTCAGTTTCTATAAAACAGTAGAGACGTAAAACTATGTGATGCGAAACTTGTTGACTTTTCTGATGGGAGACAAAGGACATTGTGAGTATGTGAAAGTGAAACTGGAATTATGTGCTCCGACCTCTTTTTACAATCGAAAGTTACACGTCGTTCCCATTTTCGTCCATTTTCAGCATTCCACATTTTCCAGTGTGAAAATGCGATTATTCTGGTTAAATGTTTTAGGATTTATAATTTATTTTCCATTCCTTGTACGGAGTGGGACTGGATGGTTAAGATTCTGCGCTAGTGGCTATACGTTTAGAGCAAATCCAAACGACTGCGGGGCCGGATACTGGCTGAAAAGAACCACAACACCACAATGCGTCTGTGCCCATGGAGTGTAAGCAAGCTAATTAGTATAATTAACTCCTCATAATTAATTCATGTGCTCCAGGTGGATCCTGTCAAAAGGCTACTGTGATCCAAACTACGCCATTGTTGTAGGCCTCGAGGGTACTTGCTTTGCACTGAATGCGGATGTAAGTTACACAGTGGAAATTATGAACTTTAGAAATTTAATTTGCCAATCAATTTAAGGTACGGTGGGTTCGAATGATCGGCGTCCCTGACAATCCCTTCTCTTCCTTTTACTTTGTGGCCAACAAGCAATTTGACCAAGTGGAAATTGTAGCTTCCTCGTCATCCCCGATGCAACGGAAACTAATCGGGAATTCAATTTATGCTGGAGCCATTAGGCCGTAAGTCTCCACTTTCTCATCCTTTTGGACAATTTGGTCATGACATTTACACATTCAAGGACGAAATCGATGCAGCATGTTGACGGAACGACTTGTGTCCGGCCACGGAAAATTGTCGTGACGAATGTCACTGCTGTTTCTGGGAAGTTGGAAATTGGACCTGATCTGGTGAAGGAAGTGACGCCAGACGCGTTCAATTTTGCGCCGCTGGAGGCAGAAGAAAAGGCCTGGAGTTTCCAGCAGTCCATCGTCTGTGAAGCAGCAGCGACTGAACACTCGTATGCTTTTGGCGTTGGTCATAAATACTTTTACCAAAGTAAGGTCTGGAGTCCAGCAGTCACAGATCTACCAATTGTAGTACTTTTCTGATCGCTGTTTTTTACTTTGCAGATAATGAGCTTGTGGAAGCTAGTTCTATTCTGCACACTTGTGACAAAACTTGCCTTGAACAGTATGAACAAGTCCCTGTTGATTTTGCGTCACTGACCCCAGAACAGAAGCTAGCCGGACTCGCTGATGATTTCACATCCGGAGAAGCTGAGCAGTGGATAGAAGTGGATTCCGAAAAGCCATGTTTAGAATGGGAACCGAAATTGGGCCCAGTGACGAACATGACACAACGTGAAATCGCAGAGCAAACGAAAAGACTCTCGGTCACACACATAAACTACTCCCTGTACAAACACAAAGGACCGGAAGTGAATCTAACAGCGTATAAAATGCTCCAAAAGTCACGGCGAATCATGGAGAAAGTTTGTCCAAAGGATGAAGTCCCACCGTTGTTCCTTCGTGGAGTTTTACGCATGTTTAGACACGCCTTGAATGAAAGCCTTAGTACTCATCCGTACTTACTCCAAGGGGACGTGGTCGAAAACGGAAGGATAATGGACGCTCTCAAGAAATGTCAAGAAAATCCCAAAATCGATGTTATGAAGTTCATCTACAACACCACTTGCCCTCGAAAGGTATCCAAACCCAAAATGATTTCGATGGAATCCTTAAATTTGGTTTGTTTTTCAGTTCAAGTCAGTGTCTGTGAAAATAGGAGCAAGCGGAAAGGACACGCCGGTGAGCAGTTATGTCTGTTGCGGCCACAAGTTCAACATTTCCCAGCATGACTTTATCGTGGAAGCAGCTTGGAAAGTACTTGTCTTCTCACATTACTTTTGTGCTGCGCAGTTTGCCAATGCTAGCTATGACCACAGTCGCTTTCTGGACAAGGTCTCCCGTCTTTTCAATAGAGAAATTCAAGATCGCTGGTACTTTATGAATGGAAACATAAAAATTAAAACAATGTTTAACTTTCATTTGGTCTAGGTTTCACCCAGGGAAAGCCAACGAGGTCATGACCTACTTATTCCGCTCATACGATTTACCCAAAATTGTAGAAGGAATTGACCGCTGTGTTGGAGCAGCTCGCTCCATTTCCAGCTACAAGAAATGGATTTTCCGTCCAAAGTATTCACTGGATTGCCGTCAAGAGTAAGTGCAGCGATGACGACAATATTCTATCTGAATGTTCAAGGAACTATGTTTAAAATGTTATTCCAAATGCAGAGCGGCGGCAGCGGTGGAAGCTCAGAAGAAGAAGAATGGTGAGCGGAGCTTAATAACGAATGTAAACCACGGCGTGACTTGGAATGGAACTGCCTACTGCCTGCATAACTGGAAGGACCCCTTAAAACTAGTCACTGGATACAAACAAGAGGCTCAGAGGCTGTGTGAAAAAGAAGGAGCTCCGAACATGTTGAATTAGGATTAGATCATCGACTTTAATTTAATTTTTATCGAAATGAATTCAATATTTTAACTAATTCAATTTCACTGATGCTTGTGATTGGGGGAAAGGAAGGACCAATCATAGGACTCATCTGTCTGGATCCGCATTGGCTAGAAAGCCTCAGAAGCTTGGAATTACCTTGGCATGTACCTATAGTTCATGATAACTTTATGTTTGTATTGAGAATGGCTTTTATTCTCCGAAGTGCTAAAATGTTAATTGCAAATTAATTGCAGCAAATAGCTTTTCAATTTATGATTACCAGGATTTGTTTTTCATGAAATGTAACTTGGGGTGTAACTTGGGGAGTAGAGTTTTGGAAGAATGAAAGGGATCACGTCGCACTGAATGTCGCTTAATTTCAACCCTTCCTTCCAGAGGTCACGAATGGTTGCGAGAGGGGTCATCTCCTTGCAGCCTCTGGCAAAGATCTTGGAAAGGGGCGTGATAAAGTAGGAAGCGTGGTCTCGACGATAGTGGTAGATGCTCCAAAACGAAGCACAAGTAACCTGGAAATGAAGCGCTTGAAGAAAGCGCTTAGGGTCGTTTAAATGTCATTGTTTTACCTTCGTGCGATCCACATTGATGATTTCCAGGTTTGGAAGCCCAGTGGCCAACTGCACAAAAACAAAGTCCCCGATATTTGTTCCGGACAAGTTCACTTCCGTCAAATCTAGAAAAAAAAACATAAAATGAAACACCCAAAGCGTTTTGTGGCTGTGTGTGTCGTTTTACTGATCATGTTATAGAGCGATGGGAATTCAAGTGTTGACTGGCTTATCCTGTTTCTGAAGTGATAATCGCAAATGGCTGAGTTGGTGATCTCCAATTTGACCAATGAGCTCAAGCTCATGACCCTGCCGAAGAGTGCTTGTATATGCACATGGGTTGGACTGAGCTTCCCAGAGTTGCAGATCCCACTTACTGCCAAGTGCTTGAGATTCTCTGAGAATGGCTTTGGCAAGCGGTTAACAAGGTACATCGCTTCATTGAAATGTAGATACATCGTCTCCAGCTTGAATTGGACCCTGTTATCATCGAAGAGTGGCACCCAGTCGTAAACGCGGACGTCTTCTCCAGGGTAAATCAAGCGGAGGTCTTTCAGCGTATCCAACGGAACAAGCGGATGTGTTTTGGAATCAGAATCAAAGCCAAGGAACCGAACATTCTCCAAGATAAGGGTGGACAGAGTCGACGACAGTTGGTCTCCGATTATGGACAGTAAGGAGACTGGGACGTCCAGGTTGGCCAAGTGAAGAGATTCCAGGTCAAAACTGTGCTGGATAAGGAAGTTCTTCATGTTCTCAAGACCACTGACGCCATCAAAGCGAATGGATCGAAGTATCACGTCAGACAAAGCCTTGAAGAGCTCCTTGTCAAACACGCCTTTCCCAACTAGTGTCAAATGGCGCATTGACCCTTCGCTTTTCTGCAAGATCGGCACGATGTCGTCGAGTGGCAAAGTGCCTGAGGCCGTGCGAAAATCAATCGTCACCAAACTCTCCATTGTGGACATCCAGCCAAGAATCCCATCCAAAACTGAGGCATCTTTTCGATCGTCAATTACCGTGAAATCTACACAAATAAAAAAATTTGAAAAACCAAGAAGCAGCACGCCACGCCCTTACGTTGAAGGTTTTTCAGTGTATCGCGCATTGATGCAAAAAATGGTCGCC
Source organism: Pseudachorutes palmiensis (assembly GCA_009869845.1). Classification (NCBI taxonomy): domain Eukaryota; kingdom Metazoa; phylum Arthropoda; class Collembola; order Poduromorpha; family Neanuridae; genus Pseudachorutes; species Pseudachorutes palmiensis. Next base: position 37,230 of record VNWY01000401.1, on the reverse strand, counting down.
AATTGAGCACAGTGAAGCCTCCATTGAACATGTGAGGGCAGTTGATGATTCTGAGTTCACGCAAGCTCTTGCAATAGGCCAGGAGCTCAATCATCCGACCCAGTCCAAGTCCGACATTGTCAAAGGTCAACGATAGCAAAGTATTGATGCAAGTTTGCTTCACGAATGGGAGGAAATAATCTTGCCTCCCGAGGAAGTCACGGTCGAGGTTCCTGATGTTTGAGAATTTGACGTAAGCCCAGCGAAAATTGGTCGTGTGGAGGGTTTGGATCGGCTTAGGGGCGGAGCGAGGATCATCGTCTAGGTGGGGCTTGTACCCAGGTGCATTTCCGTTTACATGATACACGAATTCAGTCCGGAGGTCGCCCTTTGGATTCTCAAATTGGAATGCAAAGGCTTTGCTAACGAGACGAAGCCGAAGGAGGTCACGCATGTCACTCTTTTTAGAAAGAACGTCAGAGTAAGCGGCCATTGTGGCTCTTTTGGCGAGGCGGAGTTCCACTAAGGGCGGGAGGAAGACTTCTTCTGGGTCAATTTCCATTGCGTCAAGGTCATCGGACATCTCCCCAACAATATCTTGCAAATCCATCTTGAATTCTTCAGAAGATTGAAAAATTTACCACACTTTCAATTTCACACGAACATAAGTTCAGAATTAGTAACTGTGGATGCCTTATGCTTCACTGTACAGTTTATTTAATTTTCTCAACGGTTGTCATGTAGCTTGTACCCTTATGGCTTCTGACCTCCGACCTTTGTCAAGAAAATCCAAAAGGGGTGTCATAAAATTTTCCTTGTTGCAAGTAGCACACAAAGCCTTCAGCCCTGGATGAATGGATGAGTGGTTTATGAGCCAATACTTAACTTTTGACCTTAATACTTTAGCCATTGGAGATCCTTTTGGAAGCAGTGTCAAGGGACTGGTTTGTCCCAAATGGGCACTTCGTCAAGTCTTTCCCGTTGTGCCCTTTTGGTTTTACAAGCCATAAAACTCCTAGGATTACATCATGCCGCGGTGTCGTTTTCTTGAGAGAGTTCAATGATTCCTTTTTGAACCATGGTCATTGCCACTTTTAGTCCTTAGGAGTCCCTTTGGAAAAGTCAGGACAGGAGCCTTATTCTTTCATCCGCAGTTTTATTTATTACGCTTCCCTTTCATTCCGAAACTGGCTCAGAACAAATCTTCAGTAGCTGAATTCAGTTCGCTTCTGAGACGCTGCTGCTTCAGTGGTATAAGTTAGACGCCGGATTGCCAAAAAAGCGTTTATAAGCGTATATAAGTTTTAGCATTAGTAGTTCCAATGCTTAATTCTGGCAATGAATTGGAAGGAGAGCAATGGAGTAGATTGGATCGTTGCTGGCGCCTGGGTTCATCGCAAGTGGCCCACCAGGGAGGATGACAATGCACAATTGCAAGTGACAGAAGTGGCCCCATGCCTCTTGTCAACTGGAGACAAGTCAATGTGGTAACTCCGTCAGTGTCATCAATGTCATCATCACAATTTCAATGGCCAGAGCATCAAGTGACATTATTTAAGCTTTATGCACTTGCCTCTGACTTTTGACCTTTCTCACTGATCTAAAATTAATTGTACTACAATATACTTATGATCTTTTAATTTTGCAGTGAATGGGAGCTAAATTCTTCATCCAAAGTCCTGATTGGCTAGTTGGTATTTCAAGGGTCGGAAATGAGTATTCCAATTGGTTCTTGAATGTTGATGTTTGTGACAGGTTCCGTGATGGCGTGAGTTCATTTTGATCTCTCCTGACAGCATCCCCATTCCTCGAATCCTGTCAAAGGTCGACGTTGTCTCATCTTCGTGTTTCTGAATTCCTCCCTTTTCCCATTTTTTACTCAACAATGGAACTCACCTTGGACAACAATGAGGAAATCGACCCGAAAAAAGGTCCATGGGGAACCATTATAATTGAAGGGATGAAGACTCCGCTCCGGGTGAGTTTCGATCCCTTGCTCTTTTAGCCCAGAAAAGGAATGAAAAATGAGTCTCCTGTCTCCCTACACAAGAACTGAGTCACTGTGCCAAAAATCCGAATGTGGTTTATTATTGTGTACCATGCCTTGCAATGCCATTTGTAAAATACTGGATTTGAGCTGTGGGCTTAAGTTGTGAACATGTTGCTCCCTATGCAGTTCCATTGTTCAAACAAATGAACAACATCCTTGTCAAAATCCATTTCTACTTTGTCTTCCTTCCGAGCTTGTTTGCTCCATCGATCCGCCCTGAACTTTTTCCCAAGTCGGCAAGAGGCTTTCCTCGAGAGAAAGTTTTTTGATGATGGTTGGTTGCAGCTGCTGGAGCACTGCCACGTAAATAGCCCATTGGAAGTGATGAAAAGGAAGAGACGAGAGTCTTTAATAGGGAGCCATACATCAGGAAACGATAAAAGTTGAGCCACAGTGGGGCCGCGGCGGCGGTGGGACCAGGAAAAGTTCCAGGATGCCCAAACAACGCTTATCGTCTAAACATATTGCCCCATAAAACGGATCGTTTAGAACCAAACTTGCGTTTCAACACAATTGGTGGGTCACCACTTAGGGAACTCGCTAATATTTTTATAACCTCCTCCTTCAACCATACACTTCATTCTACCGGATTTGAAAATCCGGGGAGCAACAATGGGAAATAAAAACCCGGATAAAACTTCTCCTAAAATCCAATTCCAAGCCCAATGGTGGAGTTCAACAGCATCCATTTCTCTCCAGTTTTCCAGATTAGCGGAAAAGCGAGATTCAGTTTTGTTAGTTTTGTTTCGTTGTTTTCTGTACCAGTTTTTGGAATTTATTTGCATTTATGCTTTTTTCCTGGTAATTCCAGAATCATTGGTTTCCCTTTGGACAGCTCTTCCTGGAGATTTCTCCAGAGGACTTTTCCCTCGTCTTGTCTCCGTCGCTTCTCATCTCGGAACTTTGTTAGATTTTAGAGTCCCTGCGCCTTTCGTTTTGTAGATTTTGATACAATGGCGTAAACTTGGTTCCCAGCGTCAGTCCCAACTTGTGTGAGCGGCATTTGACTTTTAGGTGCGTTATTTATGGGCTAAGCTCGACGAGGGGGTAATAAAATTTATTGCCAAGGATTTATAGTTGGCCATTTGCTTTAGGAAGAAATTTTTTGGGGGTTCCACTGGTTCCAGCGGAGTCTTTCCTTTTAGTTAGTTCCCAGTGTCCTTTCCCGGCATATCCAGGCTGCCGTCTTCTTCTTCTTCCTGGTGAACTGGAATTCTGTCCGTGGGTGGTTGTGCGCTTGCACTTTCAACCACTGGCTGTTGCTGCTTCCTCTACAGCCCCACTTTCCCTGATTTCCTTTAAACTCCTCCAATTGACAAAGTGAAAGTTGGATTTTCCCCAGTTGCCTTGTGTGTGCTCGACACCGTGGCAGTGCTCTTCCTGATTGGTCAATGATGAGGGATCCATCATCATCATTCCCCATCCAGCCAATCCCCGTGTCCACTCCACTCAACATGGAATTCATTCAATATCGGCCCACTGGGAAAAGTTCCTGTGTGAGTGCTAACCTGTTGTGCGGTGCAGCTGGACTTTTCCCTCTGCCTCTCCTGCTCCATTTTGGATTCCAAGAAGATTTGACTCAGCCGGTCGATGGTCGCTGTGAGTGACAGGGCGACTGAGTCTCAAAGGGATTAAGATCACCACCACAGGCTGGATGAATGGGGCACAAGAAATGTGTTGTTATTTCAAACATTGCGTCAGAGGACCCTTGGGTTTCAAAGGGATCCTCGTCCCTTTGGGACTTGCTCGAAGCAGCCAGTGTGACCTCGGGTACCTTCCATTACACAGTTCGACATGTCGTAGTCTGGGGAGTCGTTTTTCCCTCAAGGCTTCTAAACTCGGACTTCCAAGGCCCCACCCTTGTTGCTTATTCCGACAATTTCCAAGCATCGCTTGTCATCTGCTTCTACTGGAAGGGAAAACAAGGAAATAATTAAACTAAAGTGCATATCCCCGTCTTGATGGGAAAATGAGGAAATGACGCAAGTTACTTTCCTCCCCTCTTCTGCTTCAGGAGCTCATCACTTCCCTTGTGTTTTTAACACGTCATTGAATATGCATGAGCTTATTTCAGAAACGGTTTGATCGATAATTTCTAAATTCACAAGAAATTGGCTTATCTTTCCTAAGCTCGTTTTGGAAAAATGAAAGAATTTAATGGTATTTTGGTTTGACATTTCATAGGGCTTTTGTAGCGTGGTGAAAGTTGAGTGAAAGTGTTGACATTTGTAATGACTCGATTGTTCTTGGGATGTAAACTTTTCTGTGTTTTTGAGGAATGTATAATGGTAAAAGAATGGCTGACAGTGGACGGGTGTGTTGCTGTCTCGGCTCCCATTTGAGTATCGATCCACGTGGTGTGGTTGTTCCGAAAACTCCGAAAATGGAAGTTCCCCTTCCTACCCGGGCTTTCATCGTACTTGGGAATGGACTGGGCTGTCATTTCCTTCTTCTTCCGAAGTTAACAACGCTCAACTCCATTACAAACTCTGTCGACTCCCAAGGAACCACCAACCATAGCACAAAACACAGACGGGATACACCGCAGAAGCAAGAGATACCCGGGTTTCCCCAATACCCACAAACAACCAAATTCCAATTATTAAAACATCTTCTACATACTCCCAATTTCGATCTGACAAATGACCTTTTGATAACCAACCGTGACCTTCCACAACCATTTCAAAATGAAGCTTAGTTTCTTAGAAATTTTGAACGGCAATTTGAATTCATGCTCCAATTTTCTAGGTTTTTCTAAAACCCGGAGAATTGAAGTGTAACAAATGACAGTCAAAAAAAAAGATTACCATTTTCAGTGCTCAATCAAAACTGTAGAATGTTGCATTTTACGTTTTACTAATGGATGTTTTTTGTTTTCTAATTTCCAGATCAATCCAAGGAATCCAAAGATATCCTTAGAAGTCTTTAGAAGAGAACATAATTTTGATGTTTTACATTTACCCTGTAGATCCGAATTTGTCTGATACCCTCAGACTATCTCTAACAAATTCGGTTCTAGAGAGGTTTGTGTGGACCGTTTTATTCATCGTATTCTCAGCAATGAAATCCAAATGAAAAACAAGAGGTCAAGAGGTCAAAAACCAACTTCCAGTGACAATCTAATAGAATCTTTACCAATTTACAACTTTCGATTCCTGGGTGTATTTTTAATATAATTATTTAATGGCTTATTTGTATGGCATTTCATAAGCTACTTTAATACTTATAATTAATCTCCTTCTGTCTTCCCCTTGTCCGCTGTCACCTCCAGTTGACATGACATGACCCCAAAAATGTTAATTGGACCAAGACCACCACTCTAGCTTTCGTAATTATACGTACATTCCCTATATGATAACGTATTCCCTTTTTCCAATCAAGTGTGACAAATCCAGTGAAGACTTGTAGAATCATTTATTATCTCCATTCCTCTTTCCCCACTTTCCCATCCTCAATTAATCACGGTCTGTTCTTTCCCCAGGAATTCCAACCTCCTGCTTGAAGGAAATGAATCTGTAAGACAAAAGGAATCAAATGTCAACAAACAAGGGTTAAGGATAAGGAGGATGTCAAGTCCCCACTCGGTCACGTCCAATCCTCCAGCACATCATGACTATTAAAGTCCCATTAGGGGCACACTGTCGACTGCCAAAGGATCCTTTATTCCTAATCAACAACTCTAATGGCCACACGCACAAGGAATTGGAAATGACAACTTTCAACATTTCTTTGGCAAACCCATTGTCTTCTGGAATTGATTTGTCATAAAACTGTCAAGGACTCCGAAAGTGAAAGCAACCACGCCCTGGAATTCAGGTTGACCTCGTTAATACTTTAAAATGATGATTTAATATTTTTTTTTGTTTATAGAAGCGGAGGAGGAAGAAAATGGAAGATTGATTAGGACACAAGGGGAAAAAAGAAGATGGAGATTATCAATATTTTGACACTTGGAGAGATGGATCTTTCCCTAATGACTCAAGCCACAATTCTAAAAACATAAATTCTAAAAATCATCAACTTAGTAGGCGATTCTGTTCATTCTGAAGTATAGTTTTGAAATGCACTGGGAGTCTTGGGACTTTTGGAAAAGAAAAACTTGGTTTACAGAACAAAGAACGACATTTTTAACTTCCGTATTGACGAATTTCTTATCAAAAAAATTTCCAAAGTTTCCTACGGAATTTTAGCTTAGCTTTGGTTTAAATTTTGCGAATTTCTCGCTCTCCTGCCACAATTGCAAAACTCTTTATACGGTTTATGGCTTTTACATACATTTTATGTGAATTTGTGGCCGCATTTCCTTACTTTGTTTTCTGTTTAGAAATCGATCTGAATGGAAAGTTCGTGTCATCTTTTGCGTGCGAGTGGCACACCACTGGGCCATCTCCGCTGATTATTTTAGCTAATAACTTGAGCTATGTGTGTGGAAATATTCCCTACATTCCCATGTGCTGCTGCAGAGGGAAGGACACGCATCAGAAATTAAGAGTCATTAATTAATTCCTCATTAGGATTGTCATGCGAAGGGGCTTTGGATCCATCAGCAGTGATGAAAGAATCCCCCACAAAAAAAAGAACTAGCAGAAGCAACTTAATTTCATTTGGGAAAATTGACACTTGTTTACTTACATTCAGAGCTTTCTCATTCGTTTCTTGGTACTGCCACCTCCGCCCCTTTTCTACAAAGGAATTGGTGGATCCGAAATGAAACAAGTTGGTGATTGTGGATTGAATCAACACTCCCCTTCAAGGAATCATCATCGCATGCATGACTGAAATTGGACAAGATCCTTGGCCAATCTCTCGTGTCTCTGGTGCTAATGAGACTCGGTGTGAATTGAAATTGAATCAAATAAAAACATCATCAACGAAATATGAGGATTTGATTGGTGCTCAAAAAATGCAGAATCCCTACGCCGCTTATAACACTTTCACTTAGTCACCACCGCAAATTCACGAGGTTATAGTTTGATTATTCTTTTTTATTCTTTATCCTTTTGAAACAATTGTATTGTTCTAGGTCAGTGTTTGAATGAGTCATGTGGGGGAAGTGCGTAAATGGGCTGTAATGATGTCAGAATGGCAGAATGATTTAGGATCCTCTAGAGCCATTTCCCTTTGGTCTAGCAATCCCAAGAACCACCACCGCAAATAAATGGAATCTCTGATTTGTTGAATGGAAAGTTGCACGAGGGAAGGAGTAACAGGAGTCTAGGGACACCTCTTCATCCATACCGAGAAAGGAAAGGGAAACATTAAAAAGTGACGAATGCCTTTTTAAGCGGTGGAGAAAGTTCATTGGGAGAAAGTTGGAAATCTTCTTCTTCTTCTCTCCCTCCTTCCCTTTAGAAGTTGCTATGCAACTGCTTTGTATTTTGTCTCTCTCTGCCTGGCTGTGGATGTGATTTTAATTAGAGTTTGGATGGTCGTGTGTCGACGTGTTCTGTTTCTGGGCAGATGATTAGACTCAAGGAATCCGGGATTGGAGCCTGGCAGCTTGTGCAGCCACTGGAGCCCGGCAGAAGGGGAAACTCGGGAAGGCATTGAGGACTTGAATACAATTTCCAGTTCTCACCATTAATCTTATTTTGGTTCTGAAGAGCCAGGAGGTTTGATGGATCCACGGTGTTTCCAATAAGGAAAACTTTTCAGCCTTCACCCTGAGCTACTCCAAAATAAAGTAAAAGGGAAGTCCCCCCAGACACTCCCCAAAAGCTCGTAGGCCTTAAGGAATAATTGTCAACTCTGCAGCTATCTGATCCTACTTTTTAATAAGTCCCTTGGTCAGATGGACGGGTGACAAGGGAAAGGCCCATTGTCCACTCTCGTCCCTTCAAGCTTAATCAAGGCTCGCGTCAAGGCGAGACAATTGACACTCCCCTTATACAGCTCATCAGCAAGCTTACAGATTTGCGTTGGATTTAATATCACTGAGCTCTGCCTGCAGAAGAGAGGGGAGAGTGACAGGATGTGAGCTCATCTAGCAACTGCAAAAAGTTGACACTTGCATTCATTCGTCCATAAGCACAAAACGCTCAAATGCATTTATTAGCATCTCTCCAATTTACAAATTGGGCTGAATAATTCATTTTCAAGTTCAGTAGGGTCAAATTAGGCCCTGTGAAACCCATTTTTTATTAACATTTTGAGGGGGTGAAAAATTGCGAATTTTATGCAAAACTAATCCGCCGCTGAATTTTTTCCTAGAAATCCAATACTGAAAATTCACCATCTCAGTTCTCTTGAAGTATTAATGGTAGAGCTTCTGATTCCGAGGGAAACCTGTGAAATGTTGACACTGGAGAAATGGTTTTAATTGTGTATAAAAGGGGTGAGGATTTGAGTATTTTGTGTTTGATTTAGTTGATTTTTTGGCTGTAGGATGACTGTGCGTCCGTACTTGGTCTATGTTTGAGGGATCGTGTCCATGTCGGGCCATGGGGTTTGAACTGTTGTATGTCTTTGGCCATAGCCAGTGGCTGCAGGAGTGTTGCTAATAGAGACCCACCCCATGCTTGCGCGATGGCCGTGTTTTCTCTGCCTCAAAAAGAAAACTCATCTATCATTCTTGTCCAAATCACCTCACGACGGCGGCAGTTTTCCTTACACTGAAGTTACAACTAACAAATGCCCTCCCTTCTAAATAGAAGGGCCAGGACACTCAGCAGCAACAGTCGGATTCAGTCCAGCAACAAAGAACCTAACCGCCGCGGTGGCTCATGCAAAACTCCAGCTCTAATTAGAGGCATGGGACCGGAAGTGAGAGATAAGTGAAAGCAGGAGCGGAGAAAGGACTAAGTGAGTGCAAACAGGCTTTCGGCCCAGTGTGTGTGATTTATGGGCCAATAATTTGTGCTCCGTGGTTTGCCCCACAAGGTTCTCAAAGGATCCTTTGACGTAACTTTTTCTGTCGGGAAATGCAATGATCTTTACCCCTACGGGACTGGGAAGAAACCGCGGGCGCTGATTTATTTCCTCGTTTACGACTTCCTTCGCCACCTCACAAACCTCGGGACTTCAACACATAAAAACAAAAGAAGAATTCAATTCGAGAAAGGAACAGGTGGATTCTCCGGAAATTGATAGACTTAGCAGAGTGCAAATTGACTCGAAAAATCCAACAAACAATTTCCGTGACGCTCATAAAATCCTCACTTTTTTTCTGGAGGAGAAAGTTCGAACCTGACATTGCCGGAAAAGTGAAAGTTCTGACCAACGACAGGAGTCGAGGCGACATTGGCGACATTTCTGAAGCATGAGTTCTTTCCTAATGAACAATTCAGTTAACACGGCCAATTACTTGGATCCTAAATTCCCCCCACCACTTGAAGAATATCCAGCTCCAGGATCCGGTGGGCTCCAATGTTATGGAGATTATTACCCACAAGGAATTCCCCAGGCGACTGGACTTCCGCCCCACCCACAGCATTTCCCGTCCCACCATCCTCACAATCATCACCAAATCTATTACCACCAACAGCCCCATCCCCACCACCACCCACATCAACTGGCTCAACAACAACCAATCATCTACCCAAACCCTGACCCGGGTCGACCTCATGTTGAATCACCAACAGTCCCTGTGGGCTTCACTCCAGCGTCAGCATACCCAAGTATGCATCAGCAGCAGCAGCAACAGCATCCAGCGATGCAGCCCCAGCACCAGCCACCCACGGCTCAATACTACGGCGGTGGCATGGAAGACCCTTCGCAGCAACTCTCTAGTCCCTCTCTCAATGGTCTCAGCAATTTCATGACGCAACAGCTCCATATTACGCACGGTGCGAGCGGCGGCCATCGGAGCAAAACGCCGTCACCCCCTGCTGGACCGATGCGCGTTCTGAGTCATGGCGTTGGTGGATACTTGGGAAAGTATGAGTCAGACTGTGGCGGTCCTGGGAATAATAACAACGAATGTGATGTGAACGTGACAAATAATGGGGGCGGGGGTGGGCCCATGGGCATGGGGAATACCCCACCGACTCCGCGACTGACGCTGATGGACACTGACAGTGTGGAGATGACAATGAGCCCTGGCGACATTGATGACGATGACAGTAGCAACAACGTACCGTCCGATTGCTCAGACGACGGCGGGGATGACGACAGGGAGAGACAAGTCTACCCATGGATGAAGAAAATTCATGTCGCTGGAGTCGGTGAGAGATTGCGATTTTCAATACAAATTATTTACTAAAAAAGTAAACTACGACCACAGAACTGTAGACCTAGGATTTTTGTTTTTTTAATTTAATTCCCCACTCGTTTAACTGCACCTGGCGTATCAACCTTTGGTCAAAATCACATTAGAATTCAAACGGTATAATTTCGCAAGGTCTGCGAAAATGTTTTTTTTTCTGCAAAGAATTGCAATTCCCAAAGTTTCCCTAGGCTCGCTGTGCACTTTAATTTTTTGTTTAGCGGTGAAAGTCTCCCAGAGAAAGTGGATTGACGTTTTGTGTTTTTCTTTTCCAATTTTCTTTAGCGAACGGTTCCTGCCCACCGGGAATGGAGCCAAAACGTCAACGCACAGCCTATACACGTCACCAAATCCTGGAACTGGAAAAGGAATTTCACTTTAATCGATACCTGACACGTCGACGGAGAATTGAAATTGCACACTCGCTCTGTCTCTCCGAAAGACAAATTAAAATATGGTTCCAAAATCGACGGATGAAGTTTAAAAAGGATAATAAATTACCAAATACCAAAAACATTAGGAGAAAGGCAAAACCAGGGGCTTCGGGGCAGCAGTCACAGCAGCCGCCATCATCTACTTCCGGTTCTCACCAAACTGCCCAGCCCCCTGGGTCCTCTGGAGCCAATCACCATCATCGCATCCAGCAGTCGAATAACAACTACTTACCCCCTGACCTCAGCAGCTTCCTCGGAAACTCTTCATCCTCAGCATCTTCAACTGGCTCAAATCCAGAAGGTCAGATGTCATCCATCAAATGTTCAGCGTCGCCAGAATATGGACTCACAGCCTTGTAAGGGAAAAACGACACACGGGAACTGTGGAATCTACCAAACTCCGTGGGTTGAAATTCACAAAATTTCAAGCGGCGTTGAACCTTTGTTCTAAGATTGGATTTGCCAAAGAAACGAAACGAGGATTTCAACCAATTTCCTTCTAAGCATATTTTCATAATTTCCAGATGCTGTGTGTCAAACTTAAAAGAATCACGGTATAATTCAAGTTCCTTGTTTCATTGTGTTGGATTTAGTATTTTGAATCATACACAAATTATACACATTCTGTCCCATTTGAATAAAAACGTAGTGGTCGTGAACGTACAGAATTTCAACCAGATTCCAAAATTGCTCATTTTCTAAACCAATTTTCCCATTTTCCTTTGGAATTTCACCCCCAATTATACAAACTGTTTTCATTTCATTTCTGGAGGTTTGAATATTTGTGGAAATTAACAAGGCGTCGAAAACCCTCACTTCCCAAGGTGTGCTTCCGCTCTTAATGAAATCAATCTTGATTCCCTTCCCAAATTCCTCTTTTAATCAGAAAATTGTTAGCGAGGTTAATTTTTGTGTGTGTGAAAAGTGAGGCAATTCATTCACTCCATACATCCAGATTTCTAGATTGCAATCTTTCCTTGAGTAAAAATTAAACGCAGTTGCGTAAATTGCGTTTGATCTTGAAGCTAATTTGCTGCAGATTGGAATAATGTTTGGCCTTAATTGGCTCCCGTGATTCCTGGCCATAAACAGAAATCAAGATTAGAATTCATTGAAACTTGAGTGGCAGTGGGAGACTCTATTCCACTTGGCTAATTAAATTGAGCACCTCTCATGAACAATTTTCAATCTTCTCGATTTCCCAAAAGGCTGTGGAAACCTTTTGGAATTCGTAGGACCTCGTAGGATTCGTAAAATGTTAAAGGTTGAAGCCATTTCCTAATTTTCTTTGTGAATATTTAGCCCATAAAATTGATTAAATAGGTAAGGTGAAGGGGACTTTCGTAGATTCCTTGGTTATGAATTGAGTTCAGTGTTCCACTTTGAACATTTGAGTTTAGAATTCCTTTTGCTTTCGAAAGGCGTGTTATCCGTCATCATCGAAAGATCATTTGGATGATCTTCCCACTTGGTTTTGTTTAGACAGTCGTCAGTTGCTTATTGTGACTCGGGGGGTGACTGATGGGATTCCTCAGAAGGACGAAAATGTTTCGATACATGGCGAGAGATGAATCTTTACAAAATGTCTAATTCGTATTCAAGGCACAGGCAGAGCGTCTAAGATTTCACTTGTAATTCTCTCCCCTCCTTTGGTGGGATCAGGATTTTAGAATCATTGAAAGGAATCCGGGTATCCCATGGGGCTCATCGCACTTGCATTTGCACAAAAACGGAGTCACTCCAGGGCGGGGCAGGTGGATCTCATTTGCATTTGCGATCATAAAACTCCCAGAAAGAAGAAGAAAGGCGAGAAAGGAGCCGTGGAAATCAAACAAAGTTCTTTTGTCATCGGTCACACTTTGGAAGGAAACAGCGGGGGACCTCCTTAAAATAAACAGGGATGCATTTAAGAAGAACAAATTCGGGGTGGGAAGTGAAAGTTAAGAAGGGAAGGGTTCGTACAAATGACTTCCAAGGGACAAACCCTTAAAGTGTCAGCAGCGTCTTAAAATGGATCTGAAACAGCTTAACAGTGGGACGGTACTTCATGCTTCGTTTGACTCTAATTTTCAGCCAAAACCTGAGAATCAACAGCTCAACCACCAGAACTTTTGTCTTTGAATTTCCGAAGGAAAGCATTTTGAAATTCTAGGTCGCTGTTGAAGTTCGCTGAGCTGACAGCCTTGATAATTTTGATTCCAATTAATCCCATTGTTTCTGGATTCTGTTAAAAATGCAATCAACCCATGTGCGTTGGTTATTAATGAGAATTGACCATTTCCCTTGCAGCTATAAAATTCGTGCAGGAGCTGCTGAGCTATAAAATAAACATCCACGCTGAGATCCCCGTCTTATTACACACACATCAATTGATTAACTTAACTCTAATGAGCGGATACAAGACAAACAAACGCGGCGGGTAGTTTTCACCCCAAAGGGAATCCCGAGGAACGCATCGAATAACAATGGCCACGGCGCACGGTGGTCATCTTCACATCAGAAGCTAAGTAAGATTCCTCTGGTGTATTCAACGGAGCTTTCCGTCATTACTCACCCCTTGTTTGCCTCTGTCCCAAATTAAAATCGTGATTTTGCATAAATTCCATCCCTGAATTTCAGATTTTGAGACTTTCGGCTCATGAATATTTCCAAAATTTCGGCGTCGTTATCCTCCCATCTGCTTTTCCTTGGGAGGCGTTATCCAATTTTCACTGTACTGGAGAAAGTGATGACAGGATGCGGGTTTGTTATAGGATTTTTTTACACTCGGGCCTGGGTGGGAGGCTATTATAAAGCAATTTATAATTCTTGGAATGGAGATGTTGGGCTTGGCTCATTGGCTGAGGTTTGTCCTTTGGAGAGCACCGCGGCGGTGGGGGTTTGAAGATACTGATGATTCCATGGGTGGGATCCGCTTGGCGAAACACCCGGGTGAATTTAAGGAAGACGGAAGTCTGTCTGAGTCTCTTTCCTTCTGCTTCCAACCAGGGGAAGACAAGATCCAAAAACTTATCACATTAATCTTCTCGTCGTTTCGCCACATCTTGACGGCTTCCGTCTTTTTAATTTTTTTCCCTTCCCGTTCTGCTCCTTTCTTTCCAAAATGCATTCTAATCGGACACACGGTGCCTCCGAAAGGGAAAACTGAAGAACGAAAAATGAAGGAAATTATGAGCAGCGTGTCATCCAATTTGTAGCGCTATTAGGCCGATTAAAAAATTATAAAATTTTTCCTTAGGAAATTGTCTCAAAGAATCAGGTAAGAATTAACGAACGTAGTTGTGACTCAGAGGAGAGCGTGGTCCTTTTATTATTGAATTTTTCCCATGCCCAATGCCCCTTGACCTTTCCCTGACCGTGATTCTTGGGAGGTTCTCTGCGTCTCTCCACAGTTGTTCCACGGCGTCCCTAGCAGGGGACTTTTAATTCTGACGGACTGAATCAGACTTGATCTGGGCTGGGCCTTCGCGCAACCCTTTTCCACACCCAGTCAATTCCTCTTTTCGTTTTAATAAAATCAACCAAAAATCAATGGCTGAGTGCAGATTGTCCGTGGGATGAAGTACTGCTGACTGAAGGGAATTATGCACACACGGGGTCACAGCGGGGAAGCCCGAGCAGAGCCTAGCGGGCAAGGGCGCTTTGCTTTCCAGCTATTATCCCCTCCTCTATAATGTGTCATGGATTATTCGATAGGCTGATTAATGGATCCTCACTTCTTCCCATTCTGCCAAAACTTCTGTGTAAAACGACAGCATCCAACTTGGCTCAGTTTTGAGTTCCATTGCTCTGCTCTGGCTGACGAATAAACAAGAGTCGTATGCGACAGGAGCCTCGTCGTCCCAAAGACTCGGGACGAACAATGTCTGTCACTCAACCAACTTTCAAAGCTTTTTTAGACGCTTGGAAATAGAACTGGAATTCTTTGGGAGTCGAGCAGGCAAGGAAAGCAACAATGGAGGAAGGACTTCATCCTCGCTTTCTGGCCATTGTTGGAGATCAGGACCTTCTGCCCCTGCGTCTCCGCCATGGCTAAAGTTTTAATTAAACTCGGATGCATATACAAGGAATCCAGTAGCTTTGCCCTTGTTGTAGCGATGACCCTACGCCATGACTTGCAACTTTCGCCAACAATGGACTCGTTGTGTCAATAATGGCATGAGGCACAGTTGCAGAAGTGAACCAATTTCAATGCAAATCAAACAATATCGCACGCATCGCGTCCCGCAGAGTCGCCGGAGCCTACAATCCTGACGCTGCAGGAACAGAATCTTTGCTCCTAAAGACGCTTCAATCTCTCTCTGACTTTGTTTGACTGGCCCAAGGATCCGAGTGATTGGTCCAAATTTTAATTTAACTGCTGCCATGTTGAGGGTCCATTTTTGAAATGAATTATTCAAGAAAGGGAAGACAGCCTGAGCTCTGGTGGGATTTCGTGGTGGGGCGAAGTTCCCCACCTCCCCATATTCACGGTTGGATTCATGCAGAGACTTTTTTTCCTTTTTCCAAAATATGATTGGCACACCCCAACGTCAGGAAAATCTTAAGTCAGTCCTCATGTCAAGCAGAAAGGCTCCTCAAATGTCTTTTCAGGATTTCCCAACTGAACTTCAACAGGAGAATCCATTTCCTTTTTCAAAAGAACCATTTTGGATCTCCTTGGCTGAGTTTTTAGTCCCACCAAGAGCAAGGGTGGACTAATCATCCCCTAAAAGAAAAAAAGCTACAGAGCTCAACATGTAATTTTATGTAACTCATCCCGGATTTTTGGGGTGGTAGAAAGCTTAGCTTTGAAAAACAATCCAGAAAAGTAAAGGCCTTCATTTAGGAGCAACGGGCTCACGTCAGGATAAAACCAAAAATGATTTATGATTTCCAAACCAAAGGCAAAAGTTTAAAACTTCAAAATTCAGGTTTTCAAAAGGAACTTGGAAATTTTGAAAACCGGCCGTGTTCTGAAGAGGTTTGACACCGGCCAAAGAAATTTTTTCCCTGAGACAGGATTTTTCCAGTAGCTCCAGTTGCCTCGTGAGTTAGGGATCAGAATTTTTGATTTTGAAGCGTGTCTGTTTCAATTTGGAAACTAATCAGCCACTCAATGTAAAAGGTTTGTACTTCCAAATTTTAATTCCCAATGGACTCCCATTGGATTTGCATGACGTTGAAATTTGAATAAATCAAACCCCGAATGCCCTTCATGACTCTGACGTTGGCTTTCCCCTGTCAACTTTCATTTTCAATTTCTGCCTTGCGCCTGCCTTTGCCAATTTCCTATTGGTCCATTTGATTCGGCACATAAGAGACCATGAAGATTAATTCATCCCACTACACTCCTGCATCCGAATTGTATTTACTTTTATCCGATTGTGATTGGCTCTTTCAGGGTCTAGGGGTAGAAGGCTATAATGGAAGTTATACGACGGAACAATCTATCATCGTCCAGTGAAAGTGGAAGAAGATAAAAGAAGAAAGTGGGAAACTGCTGAGAAAATCGACATCTCTTGTCCATTTTGACGTTTGTTTTCACCAGAAAAAACAAGAGCTGGCCACTTTCTCTTTTATCTTAACTTCCGCCTTTTCACTCAACCTTTTTTCTCACTCTCCATAAATTGATTCCAAAAAAAAGAAGATATCTTTTCCAAAATACAAAAATATTCTAATCAAATTCCATCTTGAACATGGAATTCTTCAGTTTTACATGTACATAGTTTTTTTTATAGAACCCTTGACCAAATCACGTCCTTTGAACTAAAAGTGAAGATGAAAACGAAAAGTTAATTTCCGTTGGCTCCCTTTGCTTTCCCTTTTTCCGTGTCCTGTATCCCTATAAGGTTGGATATGATTGACCTTTTCCTTGGAAAGGAAGCCAAGTGAAACTGGACATGTTTGTACTCTTAGTGTTAATGCAACACTTGGGCCGGAGTGAAAAAAGTGTATCCGTAAATCCAGTGTTATTCACTTGGAGGGAGGGAGAAAGCAAGCTTTCACTTTTTGTCTAACACTCCGCTCTTGTTCTATTTCGCAAAAATCTCCAGTGGACTTGAAGTAAAGTGTGAGCAGGGCCATAGAAAATGTTGAGTTGAAGAGGGCTTTGAGTAAAGTAACAACTTGAGCAGAATAATTCAGCCATCAACGGGACAGAGAACGATTAATCTTTGTCCATTTCTCTCACTTTATGAGAAAATTTCCACAACGGAAGAAGACTCGGGGAGGCAAGGGAGCTAGAGGACTTTCTCTACTTTCTCCGCCTGCCACTCACCTTCACTTCACAACACTCACAGACCCTCTCAAGCACAGTCACAACAAAGTACAACAATGCATTCTCAACAATCACAAATACAACGCATTGTTGGCAGTCACTATCAACACTTTTCAGGAAATCCTGGTCCTAAAATCACCAGAATTCGGGAGTTTATCAGTAAAATCTTCATTTCTCATCAATATCAGACTACTCGTCCGGACACATCTTTCTTGTCAATTTTTGTTAAGAATTTTGGAATTTTTTTTTCGAGTGGCTCTTGTGGTTTTTTGCTTAGTTTCACAGCCGTTTAAAAGTTTCGTAAAACTCTGCTGCCTTTAGTTAACCCCTATTTAGGTGTGAATGCTCGACGGGATTGTATTTGTAACTTCCTGATTTTGGAATAGCATTTTCTTAAAATAAAAGCAGAGCACTAGATTTTCCTTTACTGAGGGAAGTGTGTGAAAGGGGTCAAAGATCATAAATTATAGCCAGCATGTCCATTCTTGACTTCCCTAATGGGATTGAGGATGACTTGAAGAGTGTGAAAATAGAAATTTTTATGGCACTTCACTCATCCTGGGTTCCATTCTTGATAACAAAGGAATCTGGGTAATTCCTAATTTCACAGTAAAATTATGAGCTCATGATGAGCCTGGTCACCGTGGTCCACCGCCGTGGTCCTTGGCTGAAGGTTCTTCTTCTTCTTAGTAAGCAAGAAAATCCTGAAAAACAAGGCTTACTGTAAGTTTCAATGGGAAGAAATCCTTGATGAAATCAACTTGGTTTTGGTTGTTGTTCTGTTTTTGTATTGGCTATGTAAGCCCAGGTGAGTCAGCATTTTTCCACCGCCGCAGCACCCACCTTGGTCGGAAGCATGAAGCTGAAAGGTTCTACCCAGCGGCATGAGGGGATGAATGCAAGACAGCATTATTATTATTAGCAGGATCGTTTCGGCAGAAGTGATTCAGGGAATCTTTGTGAGATTTGGTGCTGGTCATCCTCATCATGATCTCCAAATTATCCTGACAAGATGATAGTCCTGGCCTTCCTGAATGGGTCTCAATGCAGAGTCTAATTCTATTATTTCTTTACTTATCCCCGCCTCGGTAGGAGTACAATGCGAATACCCACTGAATCAACATCACCACCAAATAATTCACACACTAACGAACCAATTACTCCCGGGGACGAGGGAAGAGGTTTCGTGAATTGTTATCCTCGCTAGAATCAACTCTTCAAAAGGAACATAAAGCTAAAAGACATTGGGAACAATTGAAAAAATTAGCACCCGAGTACTAACCATTGAAAGGGATTGAAGGGGAAAGATAAAAGTCATCAATCCCACTTCGTGTTTTCACTTTCACCACTTTCACTCTGAGCTTCCGAGTGCTTGGGAGGATGGATGGGAAATCGTTTTTTGGAATCCATGTCTATTAGAAGGAGGAGGGGATTCATATGCCAGGAGAAATCAAGGGAAAGACAAAGTGTGTCTGTCCTAAGGACCGTTTATGATGATTTATAATCCTCTGGGGGTCTTAATTTTCTTACAATTTATCAAAACCATCCTTTAAGATGAGCTTTTCATTCCTTTAAAAGCGACTCACTTAGGCCTCTACTTTCATTCACAAGCACACCCCAAACTTTCACCAAGAAGATAATCAACGGATGAAGAAAGTTCATTCTAACACGCTCATCACATTTCAACTCCCGATTCAAAAATCAATCCAAACAAAACCAAAAATTGGATAAATCAACCACGCCGGTTGACATTTTTCAGAGACAAAGCTCCAGGGTAGAAGCAACAGCCAGATCAGCTTTTCCAGACCAGGACGAATCCTTGGTGGCGACGACGTTGGTTGTGTGGATGTCGCCTTGTCCACGGCGTCTCTTTTATCTGAATTGAAGTGGTGCATTCTACCGTAGAGGTTTCGGAAGGAAGAAGAAGGGTTGTGCATCTGAAGAGTTCAAGATGTAGCTACGTGCTCCAATCGCATCTTCCACACTGGAAAATCCAACAATTTCAAAGGCTAAAATGCTTCAAAATTAACCTTAGTTGGTTAGATTGTTCGGCAGTTTTGTACAGTCTTACTTTTGTTCAAAACTTAGCCTAAGCTTGACCTTTCACCTTATTCAAGCTAATGCTAAATTCTGTTTTAGCAAGGATGCTTTCTGGTTTGATTTTAGATGAGAGGAATGGACGGAGACATATGGGAAAAGCGAGTCTTTGAGAGTGTGACATGACAGGTGACATGAAGATGATGAATGACCCGCTTCCTGGATTGACATGTCCGTCCCAGTGTCACCCTCTCAAAGCACCCTTCGTCTTCTAGCTCCCTTCAAACAAAAAATCATTTTACATCAAAATTAAAAGTTCAACGCCATTGTTACAATTAAATTCATCAAAATGGAGCTTTAGCAGCTCTCTATTCAGTTTTGCAGGTGAATAATTGCAAAAAGTTGACGTATTTCCCAGAGTCTGAAAGCTTTAAGTAAAAACGTAGTTTCGAGAGACTTTGTTGAGAATTTGATGCGAAAAAACCCTGCCTGAATGTACTGTCAGCTTCAAGGCGAGTGAGAATTTTCATTTTTTGATTGACAGGTCCTAGAATGGAAAAAGGGTAACTGAAATTACAGATTTTGGAGATCACTAGTAAAGCTTTGGAAAAAAAAGTTAGAAGTTCAAGTGCAAGGGCTAGAGACGGAAGTAAAGTTTAAGATTATCAACAGAGACAGGCTAGGACTTGAACAGAATCTTGTGGTTAATTAGTGTTCCAAAACATAATTAATTTCATTGTTTATTTTAGTGAAAACAGACACTGTTATCTTCTTTGAAACTTGCATTGTATATTATGATCGGGTAAGCAAAGTTTCTTTTTCTTAACGGCGTTTCAGAAATAGTTTTTGGGCTGTTCACCACATTTTAAAAATGAGGATTCAGGGGGATTCCATGTGTGATCCAAGGGCAATCCATTCAAAGAAACGGGCATCTTCGGTTGTCAATTTCAAGAAAATTAATGATCATCCACAGAATTCCGTCTTCGGATTTCGAGGGATAAGCCGGCGTCGTTGTTTTTGTTGTTTGGTTCTGGTGATTCCTTGACTTTGGAACCTTCAACAGAAATACATTTTCACTAATGATCAGGTCAACCGGAAAACTCTGACGTTTACCGGTACTCGGAATTCTAAACTTAAACTTCCACGTTTTGCTCTCGTTCAAGGGGTCAGTGGATTTGACCTGAGCGGTCGGCCATTTCAAAGTTCAATGTCAACTAAACTTTTCACCCAATGTTTCTGAAATGATAATCCTAGGTACAGGTCACAATATAATACACCAAATTCATCTCCGCCATCAAAACAATGCTAATTACGTGACTTTTTATTTCAATTGCTATTTCAAATTCTATGTTCTACGATTTCAGTACTTGGAGAATTGTCCCTTTTCTTAATCCTTTGGCTCATCCAATTGGAATCGAGGCTGGGAGCGTAAAGGTCAATCGATCAATAACCTGTCAAAGCAAAACCAATCCATGCTCGTACTAGGAAATGCTCCGCCTTCAAAGTCCCTATAGATCAAATGAAAATTTTAAACAAATTCGAACAGAAGCTTCAGCAGAAGCTTCTGCAAAAGTTTTGTTGGTCCCAGGTTCAGGTGTGTAAAAGTTTGTGATTGAGACAGGTAGGATGTGCTGCTGTTCCTTACGGGAAAGCCCTTACAAGAAATGAAGATCTGAAAAAACTAATTAAGCAAAGAGCTTTCTTCCTGAAGCTCTCTGCTCGAGCGGTGAAAGCGGTGAAAGCAATCGAAAACTTTGGGAATTTTTTCGTGTCAAACGGACCCAAAATCCGTGTTTCTCTTGAGTGGCTATCCACACTAGATGTCAAGGGTTATAAACAATCGCTGTTCATAATTCCTTGTCAATGGACGCTTTTACACTTCAAGTTGCGCTGCAGGGAAGCGTAAGAAATGTAGCGTCGTTTGTGAAAGCGGTGAATGGGAGGAGTGACACCTGCCGCTTTCAATGAGAATTTCTAAAGGAATTTCAGCTCCACCATTTTCCAATGCAAATTCTGCCCGAGGCCGGTGGACCTGAGACCTGGTTTTAGAGATATTTAAGGATTAATTAAATTAGTGATTAATTGACTTGTCTACTCGATAATCATACCTCAACTTGTCGTCCATTGTGAACGCTGTCATAGGAGACCAGGAAAGTGTAAAGATGAACATGGACATAGCAGGTATTATTAATATGGTTATAACCTTTGACCTTATCAGAGCCCTTTCTGGCAACTATTAAACTATGTGATTTATTTAGGTATCAACATTAGGATAATCAATTCGGGGCTTCGGAAGCAAACAGAGATGAAAGTTATGCGGATCTGGACTGTGGAACACTTGGAGTTGAAGTACATCCGGCAGTGCTTTGAAGAGGTCAAGGACGACTTGGTAGAAGAGGAAGGGGCTGTGGGTGGTGCTGTGCTTCCTCCGGTCAAGGATACTCCAGATGACGAGGATTTCAGTCTGTATTTCAATGGACAAGAGTTGGAACCAGGATCAACACTGATGAAGTACAACATCAAAGATGGTAAGAGGTCAACTCAAGGGCCTTGACTGATCTTATAATGATAAGGATTCGGTGGAATAGAAATTATTTTTATTATTTTCAAGGGGATTCCCTTTACTACGCTACAACTCTGGATTTGACAATCAATCTCAAGACAAGGAAACGCGAAGAGGAAGTCTTTGAGCTTTCGGTTCTGGACTTTTCTTCAGTAAAGAATGTCAAGAATCAGTTGACCCTTCAGATGTTAAAGGCTTTGGAGGAAACTGGGGACAAGCCATTGTGGGAGAGCCCGGATGATCTTATTTTCGTAGTCGGTATCGAAGAATTGGATGATAGTGGATACATCGTCACTGCTTGGGATGATGACAGTTCACCTGATGGTAATTTTATTTACAATCAAGATCTGAAAATAATCAGGAGGAAGCAAAACTTAATTCTTTTTTTATAGAAGACTCATTTATCAAGGCTTTCTTGAAGAGGGAAGGGAGAGTGTGTAACGGCATGGTTAAAGTGAAGCTGTGCGACATTGACCCCAGCACCGGAGAATCAATAGAGATCCAAGTATTTCCAGTCCGTCCCATTGCTTACTACGACAAGTGTAATTTCTTCGATATCAGCAAGAACGTCATCCCGGCTGTCAGCCAGGAAGACATGGCTGCAAGCTTGGTGAACAACCCTCTCGCCAGGGACATGGCCCAACTCTTCAAGGAGTTGAAGATTGGTTCCGAACCTGGGAATTAATCGCCAGTGTCTAATTGGAAATTGGAATAAAGAGGTCTCAGGTAATTCCATTCAAAAATCTGAACCTTGCAGGATCCTATCTTGCTCAGATCGTGATCATTTTTATACTCGTTTTACTTTTGTTCCTCCGATGGTGGTCAAAAATCCTTTTGATAAAAGACCGTGGGTACATTTAGAATGATAGCTCAACCTGAACTATTATTGAAAGGAAAAAAGAGAAGTGAAGATGATGTCACGTTTTTTCATCGTCTTCACGGGGATTTAAGACTGCAACACAAGAAGAAAAAAAATTATTGTTGGAATCTTCCATCTTAAGAGCGATGCGCGAATTTCCCACGAAGATCCGCCTTTCAATCTTTCGTTTTTTGTAAACTTCCTTTTAGCAGAAAGTATTTTGTAAATCACTTCGAGATCATCATCATCTTCAAAGTGACAGTGACAGAGTCAGTCTTGTCACTTGGCTCCCTGAAAATACAAAAGTTACAAAAAAAGATTAATTCCTTTTCTCAATTACCTTCTGTTCAGCCTTCAGGCTTTGGTTTTGGCAATCGCTGCCCTAAGAGGGCGTTTGCAATTTAAAATTCAGCGTTAAAAGTACACATTCACTTACCCAGATTGTCTTGTGCGTTTCATTTCATAGCCCACGGTGAACGTTAAAAATGCTATGAGCTCGGGGCTTTCTTATTTTCTAAAACGCCATGACTTGCAAGAAAAGTTATTTTCTTCATCTCTATTGTTCTCCTCGGAAATTCCCAAGATCCTCTGATGCAAATGAAAAGAACGATCTTCCAAAGACCGAGACGGAGCTCCTTCTTCAATAATTGAAACCAAGTCTCTACAGAATTAAACAATACAAAATTAAATTGCCAATTCCAGCAGCAGCATCTGCCAAAAAATTCATCTCCGTATTCCCCATCTCAATCTCATTTCGGAGACAATTTAATTGCCCTTGCTTGACTTACGGATCCCGAAAGGAAGCGTCTGGGTGGGTGGATTTTCATTTTGCAAAATGTCTCTTGAATGACGAATTCTCAGTTCCCGTAAGATACCTGTAGAAACGAGCTTCTGAGGCTTCCACAAGGGAAGCCCATTACTCTACAAAAGCCCGGATCTACAGGGTAGGTTACGGGCATGACTTTTTCAATATGTCACCGGCGACTGGTTTGAGGAATGTAGTGATGAGAGCAACTCCAGAGAGACGGTGATTGGTTGGAGCGACGTCCCACTGTTTTATTGTCCATCCCCAACACTTTCCTTGACAGAACAAAGCGTAATCAGGAGTTGAGAAATGTGCAGCGGAGTGTAAACATGTGCTACTTTAAAGCACCACTACCACTGGCTCTTCCTGCCAACAAAACTTCTTTAATCAATTACTCTCTGTTCGTCAGCTTTTGTTCTGTCATCTTCTCGAGAGAGGAACAATGGACGAGGCAGATGACGCCGGAGAGTTTCACTCCCAAAAAGAAACTTTGCAAAAGTCCTTTGCAAACTCCTAAGATTTCAAATAACAATATTTTAGGAAATGTCTGCAGAATGGGGGATTCTTAGTCTCTATCTTAGGCTTGGGTGGTTGAGAGATATTTCAAGGAATGAAGGACCCACCTGTACTCTTGTTTCATGTCAGCGTCCAATTTGTTTCTGAATTGAAGTGATAATGGCTTACAAATTGAGGTGATTAGGTAAGGCTAGGAACAACTCGTTCTCATTTCATCTGGAAAACAAAAGACAAGTGTTAGGCATGGACAGAGGCACAAGTGTTGTTGGATCTTATCTATTTCCCAACCACGGCGTGGGCACCTCACACCTTCACCTGAAGGATGAGCAGAGGGGAATGAGCAGCTCTTCTTCCACCGCTGATGCTCTCCTCACGAACAAGTCAAAGGAATCCCCTGCAGTGGATTCTCACGATGACGAAAAAAGACCGTGGAGTAAACTAGAGTACAATGGACTCTAATCAAAAGAATGACGATCATTATCATTCCTTCGATGGACCAGGATGATGAGGATCATGACGGAGCAAAAGACACGCGGGCACTCTAGAATCTCCAGTAGAACCTCCAGCATCCATGGCCAGGATCCAAATGCTTACACCTATTAACGTAAAAAGTTTGGCGTAATTAGTGTCGTAAAATGCACTCATGGCGACTTTCTCTTGGGGCTTTCACGCCAAGGGGAAAGGGGAAAGGCACGGGGCTAGAACAAAGGGTCACTTTTCCAGTATAGATTTCAACTTAAAGTCAAATTACGGAGAGCGATTCTTATTCGATGAAATCTTAAAAACGCAGGGCTTGAAAGCAGCCATTGAAGGCAGCACTTGAAGCGCTGTATGTTCGAAAGCGTTTCTGATCACTACTAACTGGACCTTAACTGGAATTTCCTCCAATGAGCTTCGTATGCTTTTGTAACTGTGTAAGAACCCTAGTTTTGTAACTAAGCTCGACAGTACTTGTTCTCTGTCGATCTTCGATGGATCTAATCGAGCTTCCCGTCAAGTCGTGGTTTGGGAATTCAGCGTCCTAAGCCTCCGGCAGCGCCAGCAAAAAGAGATCTTCCAAATTACTCTTTGGTTGTAAGGATAATTAGGGCAGGGAATGGGGATTCCATCATCATCCTTTCACGAAGCAACAATGGGAAGAGTCATTATTGCCAAAAGAGCCAATGGCCAATCGAATGCAAAAAATTACATGGTTTAGTGCACACAATTCAACAGCCCATCGTCCTCCATGAATTACCAATTCACCACAGCCTCAAACTTAGGTGTGGCTTCGTCCACGGCACGGTTTAAAACCCCATTAAAGCATCGAATGATGTGTCCCCTTTTAGCTGTGACAGAAACTAACGAGATTTAAGGCCTTACAAGGGCACGCCGCTTTCCTTATTGTTCCTCATCCCTTCAAGGGTTCTGACAGAGAAAAAGTGTGTTGTGCTTAGCTGTAATTTCCCTTGTGTTCCTTACCTGTGGATTAATTGGAGTGTTCCTACACACCTGTCGTAGAAGAAGTCTCTAGCAGAACTAATCGAGCTCAATGAAGCAGCAGACAGAAATGCTTAAAAATATGCTCCTGCACTAGTTTTTGTCGAAATTCCTGTCACGCTACAAAAGTCAAAATCACTGCACTGCGGCTCATCGCATCGATTAAGGAATCAATATTTGTAAAGATCCAGGCATGGAGGATTTTAGAAAATGTAGGAGTGTCTCTGAGGGAGAATCAATTCCTGTCGCCAACATTTTCTACTCATCCTAATGCTTTCCAATTAAGGCGACATTCGGGATCAAATCTGAATCTGACTGTGTCGGCAGACGCTGGAGATAAGGCAATTTCCGGCGGTGAGATGCTCGATGCTTGGAAGCATTTATCTATTTTTTCCTATCTGTAAAAGTGGTTTTGCAATTGGGAACGAAGGAAATCGACTTGTGGAAAAAGGAAGAAAAGAAGCGTGGATGACAGGCTCCTTGGAAGATTAATGATTAATGATTAACTCCCTTCTTAAGGGGAATCCAGCCAAGAAGCTTCGGCAAAAGTGGTCCAAACTCACAGGGGTTATTGCATTCTTCAATCACTCTTCCAGATCAGCGATAAAAAATTAGCAGAGGCCAAAACTACAAAGAACTGATTTTCTGAAGAATTGATCCTAGGTGGAAAAAACTGAATTTTCGTGTGGCGTCGAAGAAGTTGTGAAATTGCTTCCGTGTGTGACACTTAACTTTTTCAGAAGGAATGATGACCGTGCGCTTTTCTTTCCAAAGTGGCCGGTGTGTCCGGATTGACACCTTTCCTTGTCCTTATTAGTGGCAGACATGACAGAGGAGCCTTAAGTGGCTCTCCGATGGGTCTGGGATAAGCCCCACTTCTGGCCCATATATCTGATCCCACGCTGTAATAAATCGAGCAGGGCATAAAAGTTAGCCCGTTGACTTCAATCTTCGGGAGGATTTTTATTACCCGCAGGTACCCCCACCCCCCTTCGGGACTTGGTGATGGATGAAGCATCTCCGGGTTTACACATGTTCAGGAGTTAGAATCAAATGTTGGATTTTATGGGCGCATTTCACATTTACGCACTACCAGAATGAGCAATTATTCGGTCCACTGCCTATGCAGATCCTTCATAATTAAACCACGAGCGAAAAAGGAAAAGGATACAGTCAATTTCCGTCTAAATTGCAGACTATTATTTGCAAAAAATGAAGCGAAAGAGCTTCAATGTCAGAAATCAGTGGAGCAAAAGTTCCTTTAGATGATCTTTTGTTTAGATTCTTGTAACATAAGCCCCTGCTGGAGAATTTCCAGGAGAGAGTATGGGAATTTCTTTTTTGAAACTCCGGAATTCGGGCGCATGTTCTTCAGCCTGCCCGTTTTCGACGGAACAAGTTTTTGTTCCCAATCCGTGGCGTGGAAAGTGAGTCCGAAAGAGGGTGATGAACGGTCGATATTCCGGGCTTTGGCTCTTCGGAGGTTTTAGAGACAGGAAGAATCCTAGTAGAGAGTAAGGCGAACTTCCCTGCCATCATCCATCCTGCTTCCCCGTCGACTCCAGCCACGGCCATTTTGAAACGGCGTCTCGCTCTCTTAAACCTGTCCATCTACATAACGTACCAGTCCCCACTGACTCGTCACGGCGACACGGACGACACAATCACAGTTTCCGCACACACCAACACTCCCAGGAATCAAAAACAAAGTCACCTTCACCAAAAATTCACAAAGACTAATCCATAAAGCTATTTCACATGGTCTCCTCTCATTCCTAAACTCATGCTTTCCACAATCTCAGAATTCAACTAGGAATCTCGCTAATTGAACAGCCTCCTTCACTCTTCATAAAAATAAAATTCCAGAATTATTTCTCCAAAGAACCTCAGCATCCTCTAAATTAACTGTAATTGCAATCACAAACTTTACAAACTTGGCGATCTGGAAAGGCAAAGTTCAATGAAGGAAAATTTCAGGAAAGAAAACAAACTGAAATTCCAAGTTGCACGTTAGAACGGCGTTCGGAATTTTTTGGAATGACAGTCGGTCCAGTAAAAATCTCAAGTTGTATTGCTGAAAACACCGCTAATTTCCGCTTCACGCGAATGTGTTAACGTACCTGTTTTGATGCTTGCGACATGAATTTCAGTTGACATGAAGCGGAAGAGCCCTTGTGATGGGAATGTTAGCTGTGTAGAGCTGTATGAAGAGCAGCCCTCCCGGTCCCTTCCCCGGCGACTGTCAGAGTGAAAGTGAGAGAAAGATTTCTATTTCTCCTTTGGTGAAAAACGTTTTTTTCTTTAGTGGAGACGGGCATAAAGGCGACACGGAGAAAGGGAAGATAAAATCCAATCTAAAGGCGAGGAGGGAAGAAGGCGATATTAATGTTATGTCATGTCAGTGCCCTTCCTTGCGAGCCAGAAAATGGATTCAAAAGGACAAATGTTCTCTCCATTGTCAACAAAAAGTGAAAGCAAAGAGCCTTCTTCCTTTCACCTTACACGAAACGGAAATTGTACCAAGAACCAGCTCACTTTCAGAAAAGAAAAAATTAATGAATAGGGAATTCAATTATTCACTATATGCTTTAAGGGGGAGCCTTGCCTTGAGTGCAGCTGGATTTGTTCAAGGTGTCCCCAAGACCCCTTTGGCCTTTATCCCTTGGCCCTTTCTGTCCCATCTGCTCCATTTCAGAGTCAAGGGACGCCCAGTCAAGTTCTCATCTTTCAAGTCACTCCAACAGCATCAAGTCTTTAAAACTTTAGTGAAATGTGCGAACAGGAAAACTTTTTTGGGGGTTCAGAAACTTTCTCTTCCTCAGGAGTCTATGCAAAGTTGAAATTTTGAACGTTTGCAAGTCACGTCATCCCCGCTTCCTGTGAATCACTGAAATCTTTGGATCGTGAGAAGATGGGCCATTTGCCTATCGTCCAAGTTCCTATTACAGTCCACACGCACTAAATTCTACTTTCAGAAATGTCGTAAAAAGTGTCACATTTTTACAAAGCCTCACCTGAGCTCGTCTCCTCGTTGTGCCAGATTCTTACTTGAGAGCGTTGAAAACCTCAAAATCCAAAGGGCCGAAAGTTCTCTTGTTTCCGCAGTGTGACAGGCGCCTGTCCTCCTCCGCAGCCTGCTTTCCCAAAACTATTTAATTAATACTTTCTCCTGCGCTTCTGAACTTTTTTTAAACAAAAGTTTTCCCTTTTCCTCTGCTTTTAATTCCCTTTGATTCCTAATGACTTTTTGATTATCGGAAGGAGGTGGAATGACGATACTTGAAAGTTTTCGGTGGCACTGGAAGAGAGAGAGAGAGAGGAAACTTTGGAGTTATTTCAAAAGGGTTTCCGAACTTTCCAGAGGCACGGTGTCCTCAGCACGGCCATTGAGCCACTTTCCCTTGTACTTTCTAAAGCTCCGTCGCCACGGTTTTGTTCTGGTTGAGGAGAAGGCTCGACGTGTCTTTGGCAGTCGGGGCTTATTCAGCGACTAGGATCCTCTTCCACCAAACAATATGAAATCCAGGTCCATTATAATGGTAATGGTACTACCGCATCGATTCACATTTTTTTTAAAACCTTCCCATAGAATTTGACAAGCGAGGCAGTCATTAATCATGGAGTCGAAGGAAATGAAAAGAGCCACCGGAGAGAGAGAGAAACTTCAATGGAATTACTTTTGTATTTCGGCAGAGGAAAAAATACAATGGCTACCCAGTCACAAATACCCAGCGACAATGTCGTCTACGGCGACATTTCATCCAAAAGCTAATCATTAAAAACCATCTTTCCAGAAGCATGAAAATCCCACCGTACGCGAATCTAGAAAGGAATGTTGATGTATAATTTTTGCTCTGAAAATTGGCAAGTGTCAAAGTGATTTGGAAGCTGTAAACCCCATGGAATGAGCCCCCAGAGTCAGAATCCATTTGGTTGATCTCCTTGTTTCGAGGGTGGCCCTGATGCTATCTTGTGAAAATCAATAGCCTGGGCGTGTTGGAATTGCAATTCAACCTTCATCCATTACTGCTTCTGATTCTGCACGACAGGGGATTAATTCCAGTACATAAAAAGCCATACTTGACCAGGATCTTTGGAGAGACCACCGACTGTCACTCATCATTTGAAAGAGACATGCTGAACTCAATTCAGAAGCAGAGTTAAAGGATATTGTGCAAATTAGTGAGTTGCCAAAACTTAAAATGGAGCCAGACACGCAAGGCCCCAAGTCCCAGTTTATGGTCCATTGTCTCCATAAATGCAAAAATGTTCTCCAGATCGTAAAACTTGGCTATGTTCCCTTCATCCAGACGCAGAGGAGACTGCATTATAATTAAAACGAGACAAATAAATGGGCCATTCCAACTGCATCCCATGTTACAAGTAAAGGCACTAATTTACACAGATACACTCAACAAAAGTCACGACAGAATCATAAGAACACTTTTCGACTTTAACTTGGATTCTCATTGTAATTCCCACATGTAAAAATCAATGCAGAAAAGAGAGCATCGAGCAAAAGGTGAAACGGTGTTGACACCGTTGCATGAGACGATCGTGTTTTGAAAAGCACTTTGGCTATGTGCTATGGTGTTAATTCCTTGTCAATAACTTTGGATCCTGGTACTGACTTTCACCTTTCACTTCATGTTTGTTTGTTCCTTGAATTACCTTATGGACTCGGAAGGATAATGCAGTCACAATGACAGGATGACGGATGAGTTTATTTTCATAAAAAAAGGGACATCCAAAGGGCTCACAACTGTCATCCTTGTGGGCATTACAAACCGTCCTTTCAAAGTTTCCCTTATTCCACTTCAAGGGAATCAGAAAACCTTATTGCAAAAGTTTCCATTACATTTTCAGTACAATGATTTCGAGAGTGAATCCAGATTTTGGAGGACTTCAACGCCACTTGAACAAATTGGAAATATGGTTTATAAGTAAAGAAGCAAAGCAGCTTGTGGTTACCAATTTCCTCATCATTTACTAAAATTGTGGGGTTTTGGGGGTCATATTTCTCCGTCATATACGTGTTTTGATTCGGCTAGGTCAATCAAATTTTTGAGAATTCTCTTGTTCTGTGATTGATTGACGCATTTTAGGTATTTTTTGGACAAATCCTTCATTTGTAAGCACCGTGAAAGCCGCTTCTCCCTGTCTGAATTTACGTGTCTTTGGCCCACCTACACTTGAGTATGAACACCATTCCTTCCTTTTGAGTCTCAATCCATTCCTCGCTAGGGGGAGAAATACGAGGAACTTTGCACAAACGGCGTGTACAAACGACGCCGTGCAAATGGAACCTTTCCAAAAAAAATTCCCAAGCGGTGAA
Source organism: Pseudachorutes palmiensis (assembly GCA_009869845.1). NCBI lineage: Eukaryota > Metazoa > Arthropoda > Collembola > Poduromorpha > Neanuridae > Pseudachorutes > Pseudachorutes palmiensis. The sequence goes on along the minus strand of VNWY01000401.1, from coordinate 6,711 downwards.
GTAGAGGTGAAACTGAAACTGAAAATAAAACAAATCTGAAACCGAAAACAATATTTAAGACAGGATTTTTAAATTTTGTTTTAGTGGCGTAAAATCATTGCTTTAAGACTTGATTTTGCATTGATGATTTCCCTAGCTTTGCAGTTAGCTAAACGTTTATTCCTCCAGATGATTTTGGCCGTTTACGAAGTGTGTTGAGGAGTGCATTAGGGTGTGAGGAAGAGCGTAGAATATAAATCTTATCTGCCATGATTTATAGAGACACCTTCCATATCTGAGGATCTCCTTTGGCCAATTCCAGTCTCCCTTGAATTGAATCCTCACTTGTACTCAATTAGAAACCTCGGCAATTGATTAACGAAAAAAAAACAATTGGTCTGAGGTGGATGTTCCTCCTGTGTCGAAGAACTGTCACCCTTGTCTGTCTCTAGAGGAAACAGGGTTCCGGTGGGAGTTGACATGGGTGTGATGGATGGCCCATTTGGTTCAAGACTTTCTCCAATCCCTGCAAATTAAGGATTATACGAAGGATTCAGGAATGGGACTTTCACACACACTCCGACTCCAACTTTCTCTCCTTTAATCCAATGAGATAATTCCCATTTCCCTGAAGGAGAGACTGGGCTGAAGACTAGAATAGGAAATTTGATTTAATTTTGATACGACGAAGATGCATTTGTGGATAGAGTCAGGAGGAAGTTAGAAGCCAAGCCTTGAGCCAACTTTCAGCAACCAGACGATGACAGGAAGTGCTCTGGAAATACTTGACATCTCCCTCATCTGAATTTCTAAAACTTTTGTCGAGGCTTCGGAAAGCGTCTGAAGGAAGCGTCTGAGCTAAAGGAAGATGAAGGCTGTTCTGTTTGTTCACCAATTGTAGTTTCCCAATAAGTGGGGATGACCTCTTAGTTCCCGAGGTGAAACAACAGTTTCTCAACCATGTCCATTTGGAAAGTAATTAAGAAACTGGATGTGCGTGTTGTGAACAACCAAGGCCTTGAGTCAAGGCTTCCTCAACTTCTCTTTGGAGCCAAGTGTCAATTACTTTATTTTCATCTTTGAAAATCTTCCCTGTCCCAAGATACAACTTTCTACGTCTTCATTCAAAAGTCAAAAGGGACTTTTTTGAAGAGAATTTCAGTCCATTCATGAAAGAATGAGGATCAAAAGGTGACTGCAAAAGGCAGGACACTACCTGGGACACTTCCTTTGCCTTTCCATTACGAAAATATCTCCTCATTATTCAAGACAAGAACAACCACTTTAGACTCTTGAAGATCAACAGATAGCAAAAGGAAAAACAAACGCTAAAGTCAAGGGGAAAGGAAAATGTACGCTCAATTCTAATACGCTTAGAAAAATGGCAAAGCAGGAAATGCAACGGGGGAAAAACACCAGTCGAAAATTTTATTTTTTCGGTCAAAAAATATTTCTAAACGCCTCAGTTATGTTGTCTTTGGCAATCATTTCGTTGAATCTGCTAAGTTTGACCCCTCCTCGGGTCATTGACCTCTGTAGATGACATTTCTTTATCCCCGTCTCGTCTTCTTTCATGTCCGAATTCATCCCATGTCAACGACGCCTGTCGAGACAAGACTAAAAAAGCTTGAGCTTAAAACATGTACCCTTTTCCAAAAAGCCTTTTTGCTTTCACTTGGACCAAAATGTCATCATTGATTTCCTTGATTTGTCACTCTGATTGTAAATATTACTCTAAAGCCTTCCCTAATTTGTCATTTGTTTTTCATTTTGGAAAACCCTTGTCCCTCTTGGGTCATGTCATGTGAGTACTTTATTTGGAAAGTGTCAAATGTCACCACACACTTTGGAAATGGGTTAACTACCTTTTGTTTTCTGTTTGGAAAAGTCATTCAACTTAACAAGAGGTTGCTAATTAACGGATTTTCAACACTTTTGACCCATGTCCAGGTTTCCACATTTACAAAACCACAAGGTCAGCAAAACCAACTAAGGCAGCGCCGTGTGTTCACCTTTGATTTTTTAAAACAAAGTTTAATCGAATCCCAAAAATGAATTCAATGGCGTCCTCACGCTGCACTTTTCCACTAAGCTTTTCCATGACGCTCTGCTGAAGAGGATCTTTGGATTGTAGGAAATGAATGAAAGATTGTTTTAGATTGACCCTTGTTTCCTTTTGTCTTTTGCCTGTGTCAGAAGCGTCTGTGAATGAGTGAATGATAAGAGCATTGGAGGTTACCTGACTTTACCTGTCGTCAACAGCCTAATTAGTAAAAGAGACAATTCACAGGGTCCATTCCGTCAGTCTCCAAATTAAACTCAGGAGCTAAAGACCTTAGCACGGGCACTCTTATCTAGAACGTAGGACAACGAGGTGTCACAAACATAACAGCCATTGACCACTCCTAACTGAAACCTCAAGAGGTCAAGCTTGTGCTTCAGGTGAGAAAACTAGCTGAAGCTTCCCTTGAAATCTCTTTGTAGAAACACTTTATTCGAGAGGGTTTTATTCTTTGCATTATTCATTGACAAGAAGTTGTAAATCAACAATGGAGCAAAAGGTCAATTGTTGTAAAGTCAAGGCCCTTTGTCATCCTTCGTTTGTAAAGTTGTGGCCACTTGTTCTGTCCGCATTTGTCGCCCTACGACATTCGAGAGAAACAAAGACGAATGTCACCCCCGCGCGTGCGTGTGGGATTTGTTGACACTTCCTACCTCATAAATTACACACGCTTGACCCTTTTATACCGTTAATTCGGATTTTTATAATTCCAGGTATTCACAAGGTTTACAGGAAGGGAGCCCTTTGGAAGACTGCCACCGACAGAGACACTCCGGGAGAGCAATAAAACTGCAGTCCCTCCCCACATTGTCTTTACACGACGTGACTCAAGTCATGGCCATGTGTGACATGAAGCAAGAAGTCAACTTGGAAGATCCCGAGGGTCAAGGAGATGGCCAACCACTCACGCCTCGCAGTTCCACCGGAGAGTCCTTGAGAAAAACACCGCCGTATATGGAACCTGGGAACAACAGTCTCCTTGGGATCTACTGCGACTCTACCTCAGTGACCCCAGTGACCAATCACGAAGAAGGGGAGGGGCTTTACCCTCAACTTGGTCATCCCATTGGTGCCTCAACGCCACTTCCTGTCGTGACTGCTGCGAGTGACATGCTGTCCTCATTCTCAGATTACTCCGGCCAAGGCGGAGACCAGGGCTACGCATCTCAGCTACTCTCACCCACGCCCAATGGCCATCTGAGTAATATCATGAGCATGTCATGGGAACAGGCGAATCTCAATGGCCTCGATGACCCGGGGATGTTGGCAAAATCAGAGGGCATGGACCACCACCAAGGGAATTACATGCCGATCTTTGGATCCAGCGGGAGTCCATCATCCCCAGAGCATTTGGGAAGTCACGAGGAAGCATTGTACTCGGCGTGGATTGGTCAACCTACAGGGTCAACTGGGGTCACTGATCATCACGGAAAGGGTCAGCAGCAGCCAACATCCTCATCTCACGGTAAGGTTCCATTCGACAAAATTTTCGAAACCTTTTGCCTAGAAATAAGGTGGGGGAAGTTCAACTGGCTTTGGGAAGCGAGTGGCATTGTTTTCGTGGAATTTTTTCGACGGTTTTCCCCATCCGTGATGTCCAGCATGGTGCATGTTTCCCATCCAGAAGGATCTCGATTAGAAGGAAGTGGTAAACAGGAGATGCTTTCCTGCTCCTTGTTTTGATAACTTCCTCTACCTGAGAAATTTTCCTAATTTCGACTGATACGAGGAGCTGGATGATGACTCTATGATTCAGTGTAGCGCTCATCTCCTGGAAGAAGCGTCTCTGTGTCACATCTGAAATTGCTCTCTCGCGTGATTTGGTTATGAAAGGAGGGAGGACAAGGGGAGATTATGGGTGGGATTCTTCGTGGGTCCACAGCCAAGCCGAACCCACCTGTCAATCAAAATGAACACGAGGAAAAACCAGTATTGCCTGCCCGTGTTGCATGACCAAATCCAGTCGCACTCATCTATTTTCGGACTTTTGGGCACTAATTACATGGGTTCCAAAAGTCCCCGACGTGTTCACTTCCTTTGAGTGTCCAGCCATATTCAAGCTAAAAACTAAACGATCTTAGTTAAACTCTCTGCTTCATGTTTTGCAGATGGCGTCGAACACCCAACGAAGCGAGCGCGCACGGCCTACACGAGTGCGCAATTGGTTGAGCTTGAAAAAGAATTCCACTACAACCGCTACTTGTGTCGCCCCAGGCGAATTGAAATGGCGTCGCTTCTCAGCCTCACCGAACGTCAAATCAAAATTTGGTTTCAGGTAAACGTTTCAATGGGGCTTTTAACTTTTAAACTGTGAAGTTTAGAAAGTATCGACAGATACACTTTTGCAAATGGCGTCTAAATTAAACATTTTTTTAGAACCGTCGTATGAAGCATAAGAAAGAAGGGCGCGGGACGACACCCAATGGGAAGTCAAACTCGCCCGGAAGCCGTTCCTCCAACACTCAGAATCAACCCGATTCTCCGAATTCCTCGTCCTCCCGCAACGGTTCTCCACCACCGAATAAATGTCATCCATCTTGTTTCAAAGGAGATGACTCCAAGTCCTTCCAGTCCGTGTCCAGTTCCAACTCTGTCAATAGTCCGAGCACAAGTGCCCTTCCTTCTGGGCAAGACTACAACAGCCATTATTACGAAGAGTTGTCTGAGGCTACCACCACTGAAGCAACAACTGGACCGACTTCAGACTCTGTCAGCACTGTCTCAGCAGTTAGTCAGCTCACTCTCCAGAACCTTAAGAACTGTTTAGCCCAATCACAACAGGCCTATGCTCCACCTTTATTTAACAACACAAATGGTCAGCTACCACCATCTGCACCGTACTTTCACCAAGAGCTCAAACCACCGCCGCCAAGCTACTACCAAAGTATACTCAGTCAAGGGGCCTTGAATGGACATGGAGGTGGTCATGACCTGTACGGCATCACTCATGAACTCCCTTATGAACCATTTCCTACAGTTGGGAATTCACGCGGAGACGACCAAGGACCAGTAGGGTCTGGGACTTATGGCAACGGCTATGTCGCCCCAATGCCCGTGCCACATGACCCTTATGCCCTTGCGTATCCTCCTACTACCAATAACTGTAGTTACTACGAGTACTCAGGGGTTAACAACCCTGTGGCTGGTTTGTGGACTCCGTTTCGTTCCTCACAGGACTTTTCAGTGAGTAGCATCGGAGGGAGTGGAAGCAGCGACATGTCTTCAGTGTCGCTTGGGACCACCGACTCTGCTGCCACGTATTCGTCCGACCTTGGAGAAGAAGGGGTCACCACCCTCGTCAATTTGTAACGAAATAGAACCTCGTAGTCCATTTTTTTATTCTTAATTTTTTCCTCCTCTGTTCCTTGCACACAGTAAAAACTAATTAATCAAAATCAGAAGTTTGGGTTTTTTGAGTTGGAGAATCCACCCCATAGACTGCAATGGAGGCACGTAGGAATGAATTTTTTAAATTGAAACTAGTGAGTACGTTTTCGAGTTTTTTCAGTCATTAATCAGGACGCAGAGGAAGGGAGGTGACGCGCGTTGAACTGACCAGAGGGGTTATGAAACACTGAAAAAATAAAAACAGGCAGTTCATAGCTAGGTCAAAACTAAACTCTAGGATCCCTTTGATTGTCAAGTAATGTGCCCTTCAGCTCCCTTCCAGTGGCACTTCCGGCTCTGCCTGGAAAACTTTCGGTTCATTTAGCGTTGAGGAAAGGGACTTATCTTAGCGCCTGTAGAATTGACAGGCGTAACAAACTGGTTTGGTGGTGAAAGTTAGAATTCATTAAAACCTTGAGAGCACCGCCGACGCCTTTTCATCTTGACAGGTTGAAGTTCTTGGAAAGAGAAAGAACGGAAAGGAGTGAATTCTAATTTTTTGATAAGGAAAAAGAGAAAAAATGGCATCAATCCAATTTAGTTAAAAAGTGAAAGTAGGCGAGGGAGAGTTCTGTCTGATGGGTTTCTTCCTTTGTGGTTTACCGGGAGCAGTGCTGGATCTATTATCCAGACTTTCTCCACTTTCTTCTTGCTATTAGAAGGCATTGGCGACGATATCGAAAATGAAAACGAAAAGTGAAAGATGGTGGTGTTTCTTGGCAGGAGAAAAAGGCTTTGAGTTCCTCCTTATCAGCCACCTTTCTCGGTTCCCTTTAGCCTCTCCATCAATATGCAAATGAACCAATCACCCATGCAAATTCATGCAAAGAATTTAATTTCCCCTTACCACCCCACTACCGAAAGGAACCCAAATGGGGATTTTTATGGACTCCAATTCTACCCGGGCAAAAGCGGAAATCCTCCACTGACAAAGTCCCCTCTCCTCCACTCGCTCCTGATTTCTCGTGGTTGATCTCAGAAAGCTGATTCCACATACGACCAGGAGGAGGGGGTTGAAGGTAATTCGGAAAGCGATAAGGGATCTTACTGTTGACATCTTAAGAGGCACGACAGCATTAAATGAGAATGTCGCCAAGGATCAATGTCACCGGGAGACTGGAACCAGCCATGGCCTCAGTCCCTTCCATTTGCATGGCAACCAAATCCATGATTCCAAAACAATCACCTCCGCTTTCTCCAGAAGAGGCTGCAGTTCACTTCAATTCACAAAAGAGCAGAGTCTAAAATTTATAGTAATTTCATATAAACCAAAGTGAATAAAC
>VNWY01000400.1:0-46608 GCA_009869845.1 Pseudachorutes palmiensis | reverse complement strand
GAGACTTCTTGGTGTAACCGGCTGAATCCAGATTGACCTCGACCTACTCATCCTTCGCATGAGGATTCAAGGGTCGTTTTGTGTAAACAAAAGAAATCTGGACACGGAAGTGTACTCAATCTTCTATCGGGGAAGAAATGTTACATTGTTTTCAAAGGAATATTTCCCAACATTTCCACCATAAGGCACTAAAAAACTCATTACGTGTAACGATTTGATGTTTATTGCCGTTTAAAATTATAAGATAATGCAATGGAAAGTATAATGCAAAACAATAGCTGAGGCATTTCACTTTTTCAATTATTTTTTGCAATGGTTGTTTTCATAAAACAATTAATTAACATGATAAAATTCCAGTGGCAATGATTTTAAACGCATGTTAATTTAATAACCTATCCAATATTGATTCCTTTCCTATCCTAATACAGATTGATCCTAATAGGAAATTATGAAATTTAAAGGGAAAAGCATGGTTACAAAACCCTTTTGATTTAGCATTCAACAGTTGAATTCTCGTAAAGATAAAGATCTCAAAGGCAGAAGATGCTCCAAATCATCGGAAATAGAATTTCAAACAATTCTGGATTGAACAACTTCCCAAGGTTTTAGTCATTCCAAAAAGATTATTTTCTCGAAGAGTCGTTTGCGTCTGGAGGTGGATAATTATAAAAGGACAGGCGGGTAGGCGACATTTTTACAGTCAGCATCTCATCTTCATTTCACTTTCACCGCTCCAGATCCCACCTTCCTCTTCCTTTGTTCAGAACAATAGGAATTACCTACCTAAATTTCGTCGTTTTGTTACACTAAGCAGAACACTGTTAAATCCCGGCCCTGTGAGTATGCTAGAAAGGTATTAATTCGAACTTGAAATTGGGATTTCATTTTTATTTCCAAGCTGCATTTAATTTCCAGGAAGATTCGGTTCGACCCCTGTTGCATAATTACACGGCAATTCACCCTAGAACCTGAGGATGTCTACAAGAAATGTGCTGCGTTCACTAATACTCAAGATGGAAAGCTGGACATTTTTCATACCTCGTACATCATCGAAGAGAAACCAGTGAAAGAAGAAACTGGAAACAAAGAAAAGTCGAATGATAAGCATGAAGAGAAAGGGGTTGCGAAAATTCAAAAGCAGAAAACAGGATGGCGACGCTACATTGGGATATTTTTGATACTCATGGCTACAATGACTTACTCAATTGGAACTTTGCTGATCAAAATACTTCAGGGGTTTGGCTACCATCCATTTGCCGTGAGCTACATTAGGTAAAAGCAACTGATATTTTAATTAAATGTAAATAACAAAGGAGAATATGAAAATGGAAAAGAATTTCCTAACTGGAGACAATAACGTTTAATTCTAGATTCCAAGGTCTACTCATCCCTGCCTTATCGATGATGTTCTACTTCCGATTTGTTGAGAAGAAACACATCTTTGATCAAATCCATCCAATAACTAACTCAACCAAATTCAAAACTGCCGTCATTCTTATAGTAAAAAGAAAAACTTTCCAACCATTTAGAACAAATGATTACTTTCTTTCTTTATAGATCCGTTCCATTGTTGGATGCACAAGTACAATTTGCCACATTTTTGCATTGCAGTACATTAGCTTGGCTGACGCAAGCGTCATTGCGTTCTCATGTAATGCCGGATTCTGTTTTATTTTAAAATCGTCGTTTTAATTCGCATTTGACTACCAGGTCCGGTTTTTGTAATCGTGATAGCCCACCTGCTTGGAATGGAGAAAATGGGGTAATTACAAATGCAAACGGATAAATTAAGAGTGACTGAATGATTTGATTTGGTCATTAGGTTCACTTCTTTCTTGGTAACACTTTTTACCTTAGCCGGCGTGGGCATAATCTGTCGTCCGCCAATGCTGACCGGAAGCTCGGAGTTCGACACAAATATGCTGGTGAGCTGGAGATTATTTCGCAAAGTTCGGTTTTTAGTTCTACATTTTTCAATGTTGATTTATAGATCGGAAGTGGATTGGCATTTGCGAGTATGATCTGCACAAGTACCGTTATGTGAGTGAACTACATTGTGTAGTGTTACATAAATCAAGCATTGTGTGGATTTTCTATTGTTCATTTTCAGTTTAATCTTGAGGAGTTTGAGGGGCATCCATTTCTCACTTTTGATGACAAGCTACGGACTGTTTGGGACACTTGAATGTGCTATCTTTGCATTCTTTTCTGGATCTTTTGCCCTACCACAAGAACTTAGTCATTGGATGATTTGTTTTGGTCTCGTTTCATTTACATTTATTGCGCAAATTACACTCATAGCAAGGTAAGTAATTTCATTGATAGACTCAATTACAGTATTTATTGGTTGTTTTATTTTTAGTCTTAAATATGAAGAAGCAGGGCCTGGTAAGCTTGTCGTTTTATTGTGTATCATTTTCTGAATTTTTACAATTGAATTCTTGCAACAATCTAGTTGCACTTATTCAAACAATGGACAGCGTGTTCTCATTTTTGTGGCAGTATCTGGCCTTCTCCGTCTTACCCGATGCATACAGGTATTTTAAACCAATCATTAGTCAACAACATACTTCCTTGAGATGATATAAATTCGATTTTATTTTCAGTTTGAGCGGAGCTTCTATCGTCATTTTAGGCGTGTGTATCATCTCATTCAAGAAAGTGATTTCCAGCTTGCCTGAAGAACATGCAACTCGACGATATTTTAAATTCATTTTGAATTAATGCCTATATACGCTATTGTAAAGAGTTGTAGTCAGAGTGTAGTTCGACTTTAACCCATGTATAATTCGTATACCGTTAAATATTGGAATAAAATATTTTTAGAAAATGGACTACAGAGTCAGGCGGTCAAGGTTGCTTCGTGGCATAGAAGCATAATTTAGCATATGTAATTCTAACGGATCATTTCGCACAATCAAATCTATTGGAGGATAAGGAGTTAACTACCTGGAGGTGGTAATAACAGCTTGTTTACAGCGATGATCCATTTAACTGCTATCGACGAGCTGGGAGCAAATGGGGTTGCAATTTTTCTTATTCCGTATGCACGTTTTGCCGGTTACACTTTAAGTGTTTTCTTCTGCTGTTGAATGGTTTATTCTTATCGTATTATCTTATATTAGTTTTGATTGCTGGGAATTTCTACATTGTTGCAAATTAGAGAATCAACCAACATTGCATGTGATGGTGCTAATCAGTAAGCTAATCAGTTATGAGTAACTTTGATTTTCAACATCATCTTAGTCATTGGAATGGTTCAAGTAAGGAAAGTTCTTCACTCATTGATCTATCGATCAAGCTCAGTGGATTTTAAAAAATTGTAACGAATTGGCATCAAATATGAGCTACACCAAAACATCCAGTGTCCGTGTTTTTGTATTCAAATAGCCCACACAAGTTTTTATTTTAGTCTTACACGATAATTTACTACAGATTAATAGAGTGTCAGTTGAGATTGACCCTTTAGCTAACTACAATGGAACAAATAATTTAATTTTAATCATTTTTTGAATTTCTAAGAATTCGTTAAATCAACCTCCAGTGTGACTTACATCAATTAATTTTTTACAATTACAGGTAAGCTCGGAGTCGACTTAAAATGAAGTACCCAGCGCCAATAAACTACAAACCGAAGCCAAACATACATAGATGAAAGGAGGGCTGCAGCAGTTTCCAAAGAAATTCCGAACAGGAAACGGAACGAGCGAACATTTTTATTCATTATTCATCTGCTTAACTTTCTCCTAACTTTCTCCGAACAGAAAAAATGGAAATGCGCTATAGGAGATGTCCGCCGTGGTTACTTATTACAATTTGTTTTAAGTTTCAAGTGGGATGAATATTAATTTACCATTTAGCAATAATTTATTGGTTGTAAGCTCGGAGTCGACTTAAAATGAAGTACCCAGCGCCAATAAACTACAACCGAAGCCAAACATACATAGATGAAAGGAGGGCTGCAGCAGTTTCCAAAGAAATTCCGAACAGGAAACGGAACGAGCGAACATTTTTACAATTATTCATCTGCTTAACTTTCTCCGAACAGAAAAAATGGAAATGCGCTATAGGAAGATGTCCGCCGTGGTTACTTATTACAATTTGTTTTAAGTTTCAAGTGGGATGAATATTAATTTACCATTTAGCAATAATTTATTGGTGCTTATGAATTAACTGAATTAAAGAAGCTTCTTAAAAGTCTTCTACATCAACACAATACTACACAAATAAAAAGAAAGTTGTTTTAAGAATCAGAAAATAGAAATTTATTCGCGGTTGCCTTTCTTTTCTTGCACACAATGGAACTATTATTAAGCCTATATAAATAGGGCATATAGCATACTTTCTACTGTGCTTGGGTTCATATTTGCATAAACCGTTTGGAATGGCACTTGTTAACATTGCGCAGAATATCAGCACTTTCAAAAACTCGTACAAGATCGTAAAACTAGGACTCTTACACGACCAGAGTCCCCAAGCAAGCAATTCCAAAAATGTCAAGATGGTGTACGACATTGCCAACTGGAAAGGGTACGTCATTTCTGAAGACGAAAAATCTGCGTACGAAATTGAGTGCAAAGATATTGAGGTCGAACTCTTTTTCCCCCTTGGGGACCTGGGATATGAGACTGGAATGTACTCGGATAAATTGCCGATAATGTTGGACTGGAATATAATGTCTCCACTGGACACCGCAGTGGAGAACGTGAGACGTTGTCAGGAAGTGGTCAACGGATGGGCAAAAACCTGTGGCATAGAGGAAGGATCGCCTTATTTTGAAAAGATGAATGGTAATTGCCTGCCATTGATGTGCTGCACTGGAGTCCCTGGAGTTCGATTGGAGGACATGACAACATACGTCCTTGGGCTCTTTGTCATCATGATTTTCGGTAAGAATTTGAATAAGTGAAAGCTTAACTTTATTGTATGACTTTTTAAACATAGATGACACATTCGACAACAACAAGGACTTTAAGAGCGATGAAACTACGGGCTGTAGCATCCAAAAAGCGGCGACGGAGTTTTGCAAATGCTTGAAAGGAGAGGAAGCCGACTCCGAACTGGACATCGATTTTCCTAATTTCCAGCCAATCTGTAACTTGCTCCGTAAACTGAGGAAGCAGTTGTATTCCTTTGGAATTGAAAACTGCAATCACTACATCCAGACCTATGTGGACTACATCCAGGCTTGTTCCTGGGAGACTTCCGGTTACTCTGTCAGTAGCCCGGAAGAATACAACCACGTGCGTGACTTGTACTTTCATATCAGAGAGTACACAATTTGCCTCCTGCCGTGTTTGGAGTTGCAAGCGATCATGCGTGGTATCCACATTCAAGATAAGATCAGACAGGACCCATTGTTGCTGCTTTACAATCGACAAGTGGCAAAACAATTAACTTTGGTGAATGACATTTTCTCTTTCAGGAAGGAACAAGCGAACAAGGAAATTTTCAATTACGTTACCATTGAACGTGTTAAGAAGCCTGTTCACGAGTGCTACAAGAAAGCATTCAAAAAGTCTGTTCAGTGCATTCGCAACTTGGAAATTTTGGAAAAAACAATGTTGGAAAAGTATCCAACTGAACAGAAGCTAAAGGATTATTTGCTCATTGGTAAGGTCTGGGTGGATTCCAATCTTCAGTGGTCATTGTTGGCTGAGAGATATGGAGAGTATCGTTTTGATGTTCACATGAACGCCTTTTAATGTTAACAACAAAATAATTACCACATAATGTGGCAGTCTATTAGCACAATCATTAAACCTTTTAGAATTAGAATTCATCACCCAAATAAAATAATTATTCCAGTCTTCACCAATAACATTTATTTTCACCAAAATTCTACAATTAAAATTCAATTGTGCGCACATTCTCTAATAATAAAGAACAATTAGTCGAAAGACGGGGCTTCTACCATGACGAAAATCTTTGATAACTCTAAAAATTAACGAATTACGGTGAATTAGCACGAAGTTTTATCTGCAAAACAAAATTAAGCGGAACTAGGCCAGTCATTTTTCAAATTATTTCTAATCTTCTTAATTTTTTCTGAACTCACGCCGATTTAATGTTTCTGTCGAAATCTAAACTTTCCCATTTGACAAGCGAAGGTACTGCAGCCAACAAGATTTGAAGCCATGTTGACACGGACTGAAGTGAAGGCTTTCATTTTTAACCTACGTTTGTTCACATTTTTAGAGTCACTTCCCTTCAAAGTAAGCAAAGATGGCACTTTCCTCATATTCACGTCATGGGCTAAGAGATCTTTCATTGTTCTTGCTCTGAGCCTGCGCGTCATTCAGATAATCCATTTTGTGTATATGTTTCAAAGTGTATTGGCTACTAGAAATATTGCATACATTAGCGTCTGCGCCTGCGCAATTTTGATTCTTTCCGGAGGAATTGGGATCACAATATCTTTGCTTCGACACAGTTCCGAATTCGTTTCTCTAATGAAAGGGCTGTTGGTGTTCGACGCGCAAGCCGGGACTTCTCAGGGTAATATTTTTTTCAAATCGTTTTACAAGTTCCAGTTTATAATTTAACTGATGTTTGCAGCTAAATACAGAAGAAAGCTGCAAACCGAGGAAACTCCTATTTGGCGTGAGAGGATCCCTAAATGTATATCTGCGATGATTCTTTGCAGCCAGACTTTGCTAATGATAGTTGGAGTCGTCATCGTTGGGAACCAATTATCCTTCACCTTTCAGTCATTTTCGTTGTTGGACTTTGTTGTGTTGTGTCTTGTAGGTTGGCTATACATAGACAGTTGCTTCCACTGTTCTGTCGCTGTAATGTCGTTATGCTATACTTCTGTTATTATGGATTTATGGGCAAAAGAAGCGGCAACGCAACAAGAAAATGAATGCCTGACCAAAAATTTCAGGATTTACGACTCTCTCGTGGTACTAAATACATTGAGCAATATTGTATTTGGACAAGTCATAGTTCCCATTTTCAAGTTAATTGTGACATTATTGTTCATAATTAGTTTCACTGCTGTCATACGTTTCTACAGTCAAATGGATATTCTTTCACTGTCATTTATTATCTTCATCACTTTCACCTCGGCTATTCTTGTAATCCCATGCGCAGTCGTAATGTCAAAGTTGTACGACCGCTCCATTTATTTCAGTGACTGGGTGACGGAGAAGATTGACAAGCTATTGTGGGTGGAAGACGTGCATTACTGGAAGCGCAAACTCAAATCAAAGCAAGTTCTGAGGTGCGCAGTGGGAAACTTCTACCACATGGAGGCAAAAGCGAAACTAACTTTGGCAGACCAGATTGTTCATGGTGTAGTAGCTTTGCTGTTACTTAACTAAACCCTGTAAGTTTTTAGCATTAGTAAAGGAAAGTGTTGAATTAGTAGTTTATGCTAGGATTCTCATCTTCATGGCTTCAGGAAGCTGAAGTTTTGACTGCAGCTATGATTAAACGTAGGCTACAAGATATACAATTTATCCTAAGTTTAATAAAACTAGAAAATAAGACAATATTCAATATAATTTGCACTATATTACATTGAACTTTTTGCGCAATTGTGTGAAAATCCGTGTGAAAATTGCTATCAGTTAAGGGCATTGGGATTTGATAAGAGATTATAAGTCATCGTCATTATTGAACACGTTTTTGAAAAAGCAGGAACCAAGGTTTTGAGTGCACAGACTCAAGAGTTAAGAGGTATTGCGACATACATTAGTTGGAAATGATCCTAATCACGCGGAGAAATGACAGTTGCTACTTTATAGTGATTATGCGATGATATAAAATATACGCCAGCCTTTGCAAAATTCCTTTTGCACTTTTCACGTTTTTGAAGAGATCCACTACACAACGAATATGAAGTCCGTCCTATGCATCTGCCTTCTTGCCCTGGCCATTTCTGCCACAATGAGCACACCATGTAAGTTTAGTTTAAAGCAAGGATTAAACGGAATTCTAATTCTAATTTGATTTTTAATAGTGAACACAGGGGAAAGCTACGAAGGAGCACCCATCGCCCATGCTGATGGAGCCATCGTATCCCTTTTTGGAAGCAGTTGCCCTCCACAGTGTATCGGAGAGGCATGTCGATGCAAAAAATGCTGTCCTGAATAATACTCTCAATTCTTACTGGACAAATGAAAAAATTAATTCCATTTAGTAGTCCATTTACGCTCGCTCTTTCTACTGTCTATCTACAATGAATTCGGTAATAAAAGTCCATTTTAAGTGAATGTCAGTGTTCAAGTATTTAAGCAATCTGCTTTTCCTCCAGAAAGCGAATGAATACATAATTTGAATCTACTTTCCCAGAGACAAATGAAATGGAAGAAGCATTATTATAGGACCCTCGTGATTTGCAATTAATGAAAGCCTTGCTAAAATTCTCGAAATGAAATGATTACCAAAAACTTTTTGATTTGATGGTGCGTAAAACAATATATCTGATGCAAAAAAATATGTTGCCGTCAGAAACAACCTTCTGCCAAAATGCAGGTGGACACTGTAAACCGAAATAATTTTTAGCAACTCTTTAGCACGCGGTGCTCGTGTTTGAGCATAATTAAAGTGTGACTACTCTGTAATTACAGTACAAAGCATTTCCTTATGGTGATGCTCATTTATGAGAATAATTTCCAGATCAGATTTTCCTGTAGCAATGTATATTTATTTGTGAGCCGACAGTTTCATTAACAGTTTCAGGGTTGGCGTGGGATGAACTGAAGGTAAGTCCTTCTGTAAACATAGTCTCTTTAACAATTGCAGAGTTTACGAGTTGGGTAAAAGTACAAATTCAATTTTTAAAAATTTTTTGTTATCCTTACACTATTCAACGCCCTTTCGACTTAAGCCGCTCCACTTTTCTCCAGCGGTACAAGCGTATCGAAAGCAATTGCAGAGGTCAATTTAAAAACAAAACTTTGGTTACTCTTCGCAAACAAGTACAATTTCTATTACTATAAAAGCCTAATTTCTTAATTCAAAATTTTGATAAAAACCAGTCTGTTATGAGGTTATTGCATAAGGCAAATTAACTTTAAACCGTACTGCGCTGGGGACTAAAGCGGTCAAGGTCATCAAACGCTAAAATATTTACTGGTAATTTTTTTACAGGCAAAACAAAAAGAGAACTAGCATCAAAATGTCGGTGAAAGAAGATACATCATGTCCCAGAATATTTGTGACAACAGAGGACCTCAAATCAAAAATGCAAATATCTGGAAGTAGCAGTTCGCATATATTGCCAAATTTGGAACAAATGGATGTAGTTGTATCAAATTTTACTAAATTTTCAGTGGATCGGGGCATTGACACCGAGACTATTTCAAATTTGGTTCGAATCAAGAAAGACAGTGTGTTGCTTTCCGCATGTTTACTACCAGGATATGATCTTGAATCGCCTAAAGTCGAGTTATTGTCCACCTTTCTTCTGCTGTTCACACTATGTGAAAACAATGATTATTTGTTAACTGGGACACAACCTGCAGCTCTTAACGTATACCAAAGCTGTATCACTTCCTGTGACTTGTTCCTCAACCCAAGTTTCAGGAAATATAGGACGCTGCAGCATTCACAGAAAAAGGGCATATACGAGTATGCTATTCTTCTACAGACAATGATGTCAGATACTATCTTAGAATATCAATCTAAAAAAACTGAACTAGAATTTGCTTTTATGCAGTACAAAGAAGCAAAGGTATGGAGGAAATTGGATAACTTATTAGATGCTAATGGGAAGGTTTTCAATGACATTTATTTCCGTATTCATGAATCTGGTATTCTTTGTATTCTGGAAATGATTCATCTTCTAATGGGGATTCCATCGATCCCTCACGAAGAAACTCCACTCCTGCTGAAACGGGCCGGCGAGTTAATCTCTACAATTTGTGTCTACATTCAAGATATTTCCAGCTTCAATCCTTCAAGCAGTCTCGAACCGATGAAAGTGTACACAAAATTAAAAGAAACTGTCGAAATATCAGAAACCGAACCCGTTCAAATACTAGTTGACAAAGTACAATCCGAATTTGACGAGCTTGTTGGACTATTTACACGAATCGAATATGATACTAGGATCCTATATGAAAAACAATTGTCAATTATGCGAAACGTTGTGAACGGATTCATTCTCTGGAATAGTTTGCGACAAACGAACTAATAAGTTAGTAGTGCTTTCTTTCCTTCATATGTCCACATTATTAATTGATATATAAACTTTAACTAGCTAAGCATCTTATTAATACCTTCTTCTCTGTTAGAAGTTTAAAAATATTCCAGCAAGACGGAACAGTAGGATAACTTTCCTGATTTTGAGCCGCAGAACTTTATGTAAACTTATAGTAAGCATGGAAATGTAGTATGATGAACTCACGACATATAAATCTTTTGTGATATATTCCAGTTTTTGTCACTAAAAGCTAAACTGTTACTAGCTAGTGTTGTTCTGCGTTAAAAATTGCTTTACAACTTCACGGTACCGCATGTCATGCTGATTCAAACTTTCGTATTAGATAAGTGTTACAATTCAGTTCTGCAATCTTATACTTAGTCTACAGCTACATATGTTAATTATAACGTAAATGTAACATTATAAATACATATTAGTTTCCAGAAATCCTTAGCTGTAGCATTACTATGCTGTAGGTCATCATCGTTCCAAAAATCTAGAATGGATTCAAACATTTCTTATTAAACTAATTGCAGCAGTATATAAACGGGAAGGAGTTTACCTATTGGAGTTTAGAATTATTGATGCTAACGCCAATACAACAGAATTTCCATTTCCAAAATTTCAAGTGTTCCATCAAAATATCCAGCTATACAATGATAGTAAAAGTTACCACATATACACTTTAGTAGTAAAACTCTCTTACCGTTTTGAAACCCTTACATTCATCAGTTTCTTGTAACCTCATTTTGAGACAAAGTGCTTGCAACTCCTCAAACGAAGTTTGAATCTAGATCATCATATCGTATAACAATATTAGACTAAACTGAAATGTAGTGACATACCTTCCCTTCAGCAGCAGATCCTAAATAGGTAAATAGGCAAATTTCTGCAATGGATCGAAACGTTTGTATGACCGTATAGTAGAAAAAAGGATCTCCTATAGAAGGATCGGTTAAATTCAGAGCTGTAGTGACGATGAAAAAAGAACATTCAAATAAAAGCAATCCAGTAAAAACTCCTGCAGTTTCATTAAACATTTCAAAGATTCGTTTCATCTCGGTAAACTCATCCAGGATATTCTTAAAGTCAGTTTTGTTCACGAAGTAGAAACAGGGTAATTTGAGTGCATTTGCCTTCCGTAGTTCTATCTCAGTCGAGGTATCTTCATTGCACCTAAGAATCCCTTCCTTAACTTTTACGATTAGGCGCTCATAGATTACTAAAAGTTGAATACCAGTGAATACTACAAACATGAATAAATGATACAATGAAAATATTCTGATGATATCAGTTCCCAGTGCTGCAATTGCTATAGCTGATATAAAAGGTGTAGTGCAATCCCAAAGCTTTGTGATTTGAAATTCGTCATCTTGGAGATAGAAATAAATGCACATGGCATAATTAATAAATTCCAACACTGAAATAAAGAAGGCAAAGCAAAGAAACCTTCTGTAGGAGGTCTTACTTGAATCACGGTTGAGCCTAATATAGTTGATTATGGCCACAATTTTATGAAATTGTGTTACCACCACTATACGACAAATTATATCAACAGTATAAGGTAAGCAAGCATTGACAATGTATGAAATATAGTATAGCATCAAGGCCAATCTTCCAGTTCGGGATTTACAAACTAAATAGGTAATGGCCGAAAATATGTGATAGAAGAGTAATATTAAAGAAAATAAATATGCACCACTTTTTCGGACGTGAGTGCTCGAGGAGTGAAAAGGACGCTGAGCCGGGTAGTAGCCAGTAATCCAGCCAAAAAATATGACCAAATTCAAGAAAAATTTCTCCCCTAGTTCCATTCTGGTTGCGCTTTGAAGCAGAATGAAATAAAACACGTGTGGATGCGAATTTGATATAACAGTATACCATTGTTAAAACCAATTTGTGTAATAGTCGTTCAATTACATTAGTAGTTGACATGATATTGACACCCTTTCAAACTCCTCAAGAGAACTTTATGAATATTCAAATAAAGTTTTATTGCAATATTTTTGAACTACCACGCCTTGCTAAAATGTAGCGGTAAATAATTGGAAATTCTGATTGCTCGACTCCTCCCAATTCGCTCACACTTTGGGAAAAAAGTCTCCGTGCCACTTTAGGAGTTATGGTTTTCCCCTCATCAACAAAGTTGCTAGTTGCACGGAAAGCAACCTTAACTTGAAGACAAGGTTCCTTCACTACAAGCATTCTTGACTGGCTTTGGTTTTTAGCACCGTAAACAATGAGACATTGAGAAAGGCAGCCTTCTTTTTGGCTGTGAAAATAGGAAGCTTGAAAAATTGCATTTTGGACAGACTCGGTTGCTGTTGACTATTCAAAAACTGATTGCGGCTTTGTCCAATAAACTCCAATTACAATTACAAGATGACTTGAAATTAAAGTACCCTTTGCAATTTGAATTTGTGGAATACGAATGTGTGCTTCATCCTTGAACCGACTGGATTCTAAACTGAAATTCCAGCTAACTGAAATCTTGTTTGCCGAATAATTAGACGACGTTTATTATTTTGTAAATGGTTTCGAGGGTGTTCCAAAGACCACGTAATATAGATAGCCGGCAACTTATCCATCTTCCAAATGATTCTGTACTTCGTTTTGCTTTTCACTTTAGAGTGATTAGTTAGTTAAAGATTAATTAAATTGACGGTGAACCATTTCTTTAAAAACTTGTAATTAAACCAACTTTGGGATTAGACGCTACGATTGTTCCATGCAAAGGATATTCGTAAAATGCATTTTGATAGTCAGAAACTAAGGTCAAGTGAAATCCTCGATGGAAGCGACGCTTCAAGATTTAAAGCAATGTACCTTTAGGTTCTGAAAATTAAAGAAGCAATAAAATTGCGCCGGTGAACCAATCACGACGTATAAGTTGATACCTTCAACTTCGAAGTAGCTTAACTTCCTTGGAAGTTGAACACCACGCAAGTTTTAACATTTTCCAGCCGTTTAGACTGTTTTACTGCTCACACACATTGACGCAATTTAATGTTACACTTTTTTGAATGTAAGGATTAAGTTCAACGCTGAATTAATTACCACCCCGGCAAATACGTCAATGCAGAAATTCCTACTAGAAATTGAGAACTGTTCTCCAATCCAGACTTCGATAGGCCTACACGACGCCCACAGCTTTCTATGTATTGGAAGTCTACAGTGACTTTGCTCTGATTTTATAAACTGGTTGGAAATTACAGTAAAATTCACACATTCTTGATAAGCAAAAATGGCTGAAACGACTGGTACGACGAGCAACAGGACCAATACTAATACCATAAAAATGTTAAGTTTGGTGTTAAACCTAGCTAGTGCATACAGAATGGCTATTGACGTGAGATTAACCAAGTAGTAGACGAATGGCAGCCAATGGTTGATTGCATCAACAACATACCGCACGGCTAGTGCGAGTGCAGTGTATAAATTGTACAGTCGTGGCGTGATACTTTCTTTCAGAGAATGATCGGCAGCGCTACAAAGAAATGAAACTGTGTAGAAATGCAACATATCTTTCACTTCTTACCATATCATAGACAGGAAACCAGTTGTCATACAAATTAGTTTCAATAAAAATGTCCCCATTGCCGCCATGCAGTATGCAGAGTGAAGGATCGAAGCAGCAAAGACAACTGAAATGCAGATGTTAAGTGGAGTTGATTCTGTGGAGATTAGTATTGTAATTGGTATTGGCTTGTATTGCAAGGCACAAAACATAAATGGATATACTAAAACTCCTATGCCAGTCACGGCAATGAGCATAACCAAAAATACACCTGAAGCTCCGTCTTCGTACCGCACCTTTTGATTCCGTAGTTTCGTATACTAGAATAAGTGAAAACGAAGAACCAAGAGGAATTGATTGATAATATTTTACCAATATCTATACAACGAATTACCGGAAAGATTCAGCAGCTTCACCGCTGTGTTGTTGACGGAAATTAAGATGTCCGAATATAAAAAGATATTGATACCAGACGTGAGTATAAGGAAGAGTGGAATTATCAATGCAGCAGTCAGAATTCGCGTCGGAACGTCCATATCCTCCCAAATGAATTGACCAATGGCTGCTGCACAAATTAGCACATTAATAATAATAGAGGTTGCTCCAAGTGTGCTAAACTTTTTCAGAGTTTTCTTTTTGGAGAGTAAATACGTGTCAGGATCATGATGAAAGGGTACAACGTCAAGAGCAGAGAGTATTTGAAAAATTAAGGCAACCAAAGACTCTGTTTTACGTGATAACTTCATCGCTATTTGGATTGGAATTCTGGGATTAGATTTACGACCTGCCCTGGCTAAATAAGTTGCCCAATATTTCTCTAAGAATTAATTGATCGATACTGCATAAAATTTTTCGATGTTGGCTTTCTTCTCAGTTCTATTAGACATTGAGAACCACAGGCCTTAGAAGCTGGCCAGTTCATTCTTTGCATCGCAATTATTTTAAGGTAATATGGGAATCTAGACTATCCTGCCCCCAGAGAGCTAAATGTTTAATCGGATTGCTTTTTCGACTACAACTTTAAGGTATATGCTTTCTACATATTCATGAATACATTTGAATTACAGAACTTACTTATAAAAATTGCTTCGAATTATGTAGAATAGACTAGCTCGTGTGGATAGGAATATCGATAGGATCGATAAGAATTTCACGTCACTCAAGGGCAAAGTTAAACAGCATGAAAATTCAATATACTTCTGTTGGATTTATTCTCCAATCTACATTTATTGGCAGGCAAATGGAAGTACCAAAGGGGGCTTTACAGTTAGTGGTTTATGAATTCAAGAATGGTTAAACCTTACTTATCAAACTTAAAAAATCTTTGAGAGAAGACAACAATTCTAATACAAATTAATTATAGTTAATATCTGTAGCTCACTTAATTCTAAGTTCAAAGGAACACAAACTGAATTTCTGACATCGCTGCATCTCGGAATTTTGCGGATACAATTTTTCAGCGAATTTGTTTAGCATTAAGTGTTAAAGCTTAAATAGCTAGGAAAACCCAGGGAAAGGGTTGAGCCACATCCCACAGGGAGATGGCAATGGTTGAAATATATGCTACAAGGAAATTAGTTTTTANACAGGGAGATGGCAATGGTTGAAATATATGCTACAAGGAAATTAGTTTTTATTTAGACTAAATTAATATTTCATATGCCTATTTATTCTTGATTTAGATATTATAATAAAGGTTAAATACATATATATTTACTCCATGGGAACTAAATGGTATGTTACTCCCTTCGTGTACCTTGGACAAGTAAGATGAAAGAATATTGAACCATCTATTAGATTCTTGATTACCCGAATGAACCCGCTTTTAGATACTCCATATTGAAGTTGAAACAATTCAATCAATTTGCGCACCTGCTGTATTTCATCATTAACTTTGGCAGCGAGCATCTGGATTACACTTGCAACTGATGAGTTTCTAGTGGAAAAACAATTTTGATCAATGGTTCTTAGACTTTCCCTGTCGAAAGAGAAAATGTCGTTCACAAGCATAGCTACAATTGATGCAGATTCGCAAATCCTAGCAAAGAGAAGGGTTTCTCGCACTTCTGGAGACGGGTCCAAGTCGTACAGTAGAAATCCTGTCTCAGTCACCACCTGCGTTCCTGATGATCTAATACGTCGAAAGTGCGTTGTTTCAAATGACGCAATGCCTTGATTGGAATTTCTAAAAATTTCATCTAATACAATCCACTCTTGTCCCGCCTGGAGATTTTTAATAGCCTTATCAAGGTAATGGCGTCTCTCTGCAAAGTCTGGAATTAAGGCTTCTCCGATTTCTTTAAATTCCATAGAACTTTCATAAATTGCCTTTTTTCGTGGATATTTTAACTCATTGAATACGCTTGAGTCTTCATTGAGTATTATTTTACCACAAAGTTTAGTTTGAGTTAGCCTTTCTTCCAGACTCCCAAAGTACTCACTCGTGTCATCACCATCCACAACATTGTCCAACAACCATAGTGGGAATATCAGCATTCCAGAAAATTCAATTTCCAGTGAATCTACTGGAAAGTCGGGAAGCGTATACTGGCAACAAGACAGACACACCATATACAGATCTGTCAAATATTTCATGTCGGCTTCTGCAAATCCTTTCTCAACAGCAAACTTGTTAAAGTTTTGTAGAACTGGAATTAGATTAGTCAGATCCGGCTGAGGATACTCTCCGTTTAAGTTTAAAAATCCAAGCGTGAGCGTAAGATCCAGTGCTTCTTCAGAAAATTGTTCTGTGGCTTCACCAAATACCAGGTTGTGGAAGTGCTATATTTTGTTCAAGATGGACAGTTACTCCATATTTAATTCTTCCTGCGTCTGGGAGGTAGCACAAATTGCTGAATTTGTCGTAGCTCATTGTGATGAAGAAAGTATCCGTACTAAATAATTTGATGAATTTACTGTGATTGTTATTTGAACGAATATGCATATGTCTTACCTATGTCTCACCTACGCCAACAATCGAATAGTTCAAAACCAGAATGGGAATGCGAATCCTGCCTTATTCTTAACCTTATTTATAAGAATTTACTTGATCTGATAACAGGATTTACAGTCAAGCAAACCTCGGACTCTTGAAAGAGCTGTTTAAAATAGAAATCAGTTTTTAATTGATAGATTATGATGATGATAGAATATGATAGACTAATTACAAATGCTTTTGGAGTCTTAAATAGCAGTTATAAATATAGCAGTGGGAAATGTTGTAAGGAACAGTCGCCTCACTCAAATATACGTGCCATACCATATTTCTCGTACGGAGTGTGTTCTTATTTGATTCTTACCAGCATCACACTTATTAGTATAAATTAAGCATAGTTTTGGTAAACCATTTCCTTATTGCTCCATTTCCTTGTAAACTAATATGAAGGACAATATGAAGATCACGATAAACATCTATTACCTCTAATTCAAGGCTAATATTTTGGCGAATGCCAAAGTTAAATAAGTATTAGTTGATTAGTGTAATTCACAACAGTGCCGTAGTAATGTAGTATAGCATTTCGGTCAAGTTTAAAGAACATTCCTACTTCCGAAGTAAGGATTTGACAAGCCGCTTCGTTTAGTTTGATCACAACGGTCGTGCTCTTTGCCAAGTTTCCTTTGAACCGCGTTGCTGAAATTTTGATGAAACCTGCCGTAGTTAACCAGACATGCGCAAAATAGAACATTAACAAATTAACGAACACAAGGGCAAGAAGGAAATGTATTGGGATATTTCTGCTCTTAATTAAAGTATATGTTGAGGATGACGTGAAAAATTGTGAAAATGAGCAATGTCATGGGAACGAAACTCCGGAATGCTTCCATGAAAGTAGCATTGAGACATTGAAGTTGTCGGTAAGTCTGTATCACCTGTAGTAATTTTTTACACTCATTCGGACCTCCATGAGTCTGCGGTTTGCTTTAAATCAAATTGAATTTACAAATTACGGTTGCATTGTTTTTCTTACAATAAGGTAAATTACCTGAGGAAGTTTACACAGAAGCTCAGGATATTAGTGTGCATGACCATTGTCAGCATGTAGAATGCAATTATGTAGGCTCCGTTGATGGTTGTATACAAGCTCAAAAAGAAAAAGACAATCCGTATTAAGCGTCCGAGCCAGAATTGCTCTTGTTCAAAATGGGATGACCAGAATTGAGGACTCGTTGGATCCACAAGTACATTAATGGCAGGCAAAATTGGATAGTATTTGACGGTCATATGCAACACGCGAAATATTTTTATTTGGATCTGTTGAATGCCGTGGAGCTGTTGAACGCATTTCTTTCATACCGTAGATCTCTGTCGCATAAATGATTTAATAAACGCGAGTAATAATGAAATTGGAATGAAACAAACTTTACTTACGCTGAAGATGGCCATGTAGAACAAGGATTTGCTTATGATAGATTTCAAGTTCAGTTGCAAACCAGATACTGTGGCATTGGAAAATGAATGAGACCAGTCTAGAAAACCAGTACAAGGCTATTATGGGAATAATACGCATTGGTGTAAGAGGGTTTCTGATATAAGCGATACTGGGTATATGTGAGGTAGCATAACTCGAAAATGTAATACAATAGTCCTAGCCTGAATGTGAAATGGTAAATTAGCCTTTGTTTTCTATTTTTATTTTTGACGTGTACTGGGTTCCAGATAATAGCAGAAGCTCGAAATAATGTTCCAATTTGGAGGATTTTTGAAAATTGACGAATAGAATTGTTGTTTAACATTTCGCATAAAAAAGTGTGCACAAGTGTGTGGGTAAGAACAAAGTACTGCAAAGATCAAGTAATTATAACCCAAGAAGTTGGAGAAAACTAAATTAATCCAATGAAGGAAAACTGAACTTTATTATCCACCCATTTCAATCATAGTGGAAGCTATTATTAATTTCAGTGGAAAAGTCGAGAAAAAAACAACAACAATATTCTGGGAAAGCGGAATCCAGTCAGCCTATGACAATGAAAAGGTTTATTCTTCAGCCATAATTTATCGTTCTACAGGCTATTTAATTGAAATCTAATTGAAACAGTAAAAACATTCTGACGTTGAAAAATGGTCTTGAAAAGCCACTATTTCGTCGACAGAAAAAATATCAATAGCTGTAAGATCGCCACATTTCCTGACCAATCAGGAATTCACGCTTCTTTTGTTACAGTGTAGTTTGGTACAGTAGTATTTGAAGCGCTGTAATAAACTGAATTCGGTGGATGATTATATTTAAACTTGGCGAAGCGAGAGGAGCAGTATGACTAAGATTTGCCTTCGCTGTAATTTATTTGAAATTTAGTCGCATATCGTTGTTATTACCATAAAGGTCTTAAAAGTTCCTGTTGTCGGCAATTTGGTCTACATTTTTAGCTGTCGAACAAGTCGACTTTTTGGTTTCAATGTCTTATCGACCTTATGAACGATTCATACAAGTTGGCATCATCTGCGATTCAGTAGGAATTAAGCAGGAAAATTATTTCAGAGGATTTATCCAACAGTCTCAATAATTTATTCAATGTATTCAGACTCAATTCAATAAACTATATAAACAGACTTTAAGTGAAAACCCTTAAGGAAGTCTACACAGCTTGGAATTAAAATGCAGTATTCCGTTGTTCAAATACTATTCGTGTTATCAGAAACACCAATTCGCTTCCATTGTCACATATTTTGATTATGTTTGACATTCCAGTGACTCTTGAAATTTGAGGTTCCTATCAGTTTGAATGCAATGAAGAAAGAGTCTGCCCTTGAGATACATCACAAGAAAAAAGCATTCAATTAAATATTAAAATTGGAGACACTGTAAAATTAGGGAATTCCAAACCAGTTATAGGTGGAATATAAAGTCTAAAATTGGAGAAAAACAAGTCTACTAAATCTAAATTTTATGGTTGTATTCCTTTCGTGTGGCTGCATTTCAATGATGGATGAGAAAAGAAAAACAAAAGAATTGTTGCAGCGTCACTTGAAGGGCAGAATGAACCAACCCATTGCAGGTGGAACTAGGTAAAAAGAAAAGAAAGCAAAATGGTCCTATCCAAAACTAGTCTGAAGCACATAAAGTACTTGAACATAGCGTACTGGCTCTTTCTGACTACCAACCACCTGACCTATTCCAACTCCGCAAAGTCCAATAACCTAGTCGTTACTAAGGACAATGGCAGATTGAGGAAACTTCTTTGCAATGCAAACCTCGTACTACTGGCTTTAGGCCACTCTAGTATTGTGGCATTATATGTAGGGTATGGTTCCCTGTATTCCGAAGTAATTCCAATCAATGAACGTGTCCTCATCGTCCCCTTCATAATGTCTATCATTGGCATGATTGCAATTCATGTCCTTACTTTCTTTTGCTCGGATGAACTCTTCACTCTACTCAATATGATACTTGGCGTTTCACCGAAACTTGGTTAGCTAAACAGCAAGTAAAGTTAATTGACTATTGACTAAACGTTGTTTTACAGATCATTTTGTGGATAAGCAAAACATCCATAGGCATGATGCTGTTGCTCCAATCCTCCTGGCGGCAAAGTACAGCGTGATATTCATAACCCCGACACTTTCGGTTGGAGGCCTTGTTGCGATTCTGTCTCGTTTCCACTTCGCAGCTCTTGTGGATGATGGCATTCTGTACATCTTTGGAACCACTTACTACGCAGTAGGTGCAATTTACCTTACAGGGGTGTTTGCTGCGTGTACTTTTGTTGACTTGTTGCTGCTTGCTCATATTGACATAACCTTCGTCGCAATCACTCCGTACATAACCATGTTCCAAGGAGTTGGGTAAAAAGATGTGAAAAGTTTGTGAAAATGGCAATGAACGTTTTGTTGAATACAGGGAAAAGAAACAAATGCCGTTGGACGAAACATCCATGCCGCTGTTCAAATCATGCAATATCATGTTGAATATGTTCGCAGCTGATCTTTCAACCCCACTGGCGTGGTGTTTCACCCCTTTCATATGTATGCTCATAGGGTACATAGTCTGCACGATCCACTGTGCAGAACTTTGTGGCTTTCTGCTAACTTCATTCGCAGTTGTCGCCTTTATGGTGGTCATGTTTGTCATGAAGAAAGGGACGGGTATGGGAAATGAGTTAATGAGCACGTGGGAAGATGCAAGGCGTTCTTGGCTCAGAAATACCAAGTTGTCAGCTTACGAGAGAGCGGCGCTGAAAGCATGCCGGCCGTTACATATCGCCCTTGGGGCATTCGTAAATTTGGAACCAACTACATTTTCGTCAATTACATCAGATGTAATAATTGCTCAGGCTATCGACATCATTCTACTCTTTCGTGAAACCATGTAATACGCATGCTTACTCTGTCTAAATACACAATCGTCACAAATACTGAAACTAATTCGCAAATGCATTTGAAGTGTTTATTCAAAATATAATTTCTCCTTTTTTCCATATGTGTACCTCTACCCTACAACGTAGTTGTTGTTAAGAAGACATCCAACTTGTGGATATCGTATGACTAATGGCATTCGTTTCTTACTACAGTTAATAAAGTCTTCGTTTTCTTCCCTTATTCGCTTGTCGTTGGCCCGATTTTTCTTCATTTGGGAGTAGGTCTCGATGTAGAAATTGGTGAAGAGAGCTATTAGGGTGACACAGTAGACAATCACATACATGTTGAAAACGTAAGGGAAATCACATTCCGTCGTCATTCCACCGATTAGATGGGCAATGATCATGCCAAACTGAACCTACATTTGAAATAAATTTTAAGACTTTTGGAATAAACTGAGAGCCTGTTTGGCACAATTACCAATTGCAATTGTGTAATGTATCGTTTCCACCACAGATACTTTTGGATCCCAGGCCCAAAGGCTGACAAGAAGTAATAGCCGTACATGACAACATGCACAAATGAGTTGATCATGCATTGGAAGAATACTATTATGAAAAATTAAATTATAAAAAATTATTAATTCTCAGCATCAATTTGAATTTTTAGTCTCGGATTTACCTTGTCCTCCTGGTGTGTATTTTGCAGCTAGCCACCAGTTCAAAATCATGGATCCATGGTGGTACACATGAAGGAATGACACTTGGGAATTCTTCTTTCTCAGAATGAAGAATAACGTGTCAAACAAGTCAATAATTTTAGAGAAGAAAAACCACCAGCACGCCGCTGCCATCTGTTGAAAATAAAGTTTAAACAAGATCCAAACAACAAGGTTATAAAACTTTTACCCGAACTCCCAGTTCAGACGGAGTGTAGTCCACCGGTTGACAACGAATGCTGTAACCTGAGAAGTAGGCACTCAAAAGAAACTGAAAATAAAATTATTTTTTCATTAGTTTGTGTGCTTTAAAGAGTCAATGCCATTCATACTTCTTTAAACATGTAGGCTGAAATCACAACTTGAACCAAATTGTAAACTTTCAGAACGGTTCGAAGAGTGAATGGCTTCCGGTTCTCCATGAGTTTGGGTCCAGCCATAACAACAGCAAAATACGTCGAAATTATGATGATGATTGGAGTCCATCGTTTCATCAGGAACCATTCTTCTACACGGGCATCTATAGTTTCAAAATTAAACACTCATTAGTCGAAATTTTGGACTTTATTACGTAATAGCTCTTTGCAATATTAATTACACAAGAAAAATATGGGTGAGGTGGTGAATCTGTGTTGTGGACTTGATGCAAACACTCAGAACTGATTTTCCTTTTTTATCAAAATTCAATTTGACAAGTGAAATACTTTTAATTGCTAACTCACTGACAAACTTAATTGTAAATTTAAAAAAAAATTGTTATGTATAATCTTGTTTTTAATTTCATATGAGATTCTACCCCATCGCCAATTAAACTGAATTATCAATGCCCTACATCAACCAAAATTAGTAACTGCCGAAATAATGTCACTGGAATTTGTTCAGCCTTTTCTAATTCCAATATTGAGACAATAATATTGCGTATCTTCGACAGTCTGACATAATTTCTAATTCATATTGGCCGAAACAAGTTTAAATGTACCAACTTCTGAAATATGAGGAAGCATCAGAATTCAGAAAACTTGTTTTCAGGACTATGATTACACATATTTCGAGTCAGTCCATATTTCGTAGGTGTTTCCTATATCCTATGCGTAAACCTCAATGCACAATCACTCCCAAAACAAGTTTCCAAATGTCCATTTATCTCATGAACTAATGTCCCACAAACACAGAAACACCATGTAGAAAAGAAAGTTTGCACAGTCAAAAAAATCATTCCTAAAAAATGTGCATTACACGGTTTTTGTACAGTGGATCCCACGGTTAATAGCTTCTAATTACTATTTCTCACTACCTGGCGTAAAGTCGTAGATGGTCGTTGATAACCCCTTTACCACCACCAGTGCGTAAAGAATGACAATCGCTAGAGGTGTTTTCATCATCTTGGTGGCCTCAGAGTTTGAGCACTACGCCGTCCGGGAATCCAGATTTGAAATTTCCGCCACCGAATACTAAGATGGAGGCAGACGCTAGGTCCGTAGCTCTGAGAACACAAATCCAAACTGACTACTTCCTTGGTCAATTTGCGATACGCTCCTTTTCATGAAGAAACTTTCGTTAAGCCTCTTTGCAATCTGCTTTGCCAAATCTTCATGTGCGCAACAACAATGCAAAGGCGTCCAAAGGGGTGGGCAAATTATTGCAGCAAACACTTGACACCAATTTGTGGTGGCAGAAAGGAAGATCAAGGGAAACTTGAAAGGAGAAGGAACACTTTTCATCTCCAATTGGATGAGTCTATGTGTAATTTTGGGGATTTTCATTCATTACATCCTTTACTGCGTCTGATATGGGGCTAATTGCCCTTATTTAAGTATATATTTGGTTAATGGGATAATTTTAAAGTGATAAATCAACTTTCCGAATTTATTTTAAACAAAACTACCCACTGGAAAACAATTGTACTGCTAGCTTCAGCCCAACATTCTCCAGCATCTTCCTATTACGTAAATCTATAACTAAAGACAAATTGGAATTCGTTGAATGACAACTGCATACAAATTACATAATATTACACCTTGTTAGTTAGGGTTAAGCTACTTAACTACGCTTTGATTTTGTACAAGCAAATGCTAGTTAATATTCAAATAAGCTTTCTTAATTGATTAAAAAAAACAATTTAAGGCATCATCGAAAAGAAATTAATGAAGAATTTATTGTTTCATGCCATTGAACAAAAAAATTCATTTATGGATCAAAACTTGATCCCTATAAGAGAAAATCGTATTCTTGGTTGAGAAAAGTAAACAACTTTGTTTTGTTCCATCGTTGACATTCTTGAGTTGGATTACATTACAACTGGTGGGTTTTACATAGCGCATGTTACATTTCAACGTATTCATTTCAGATCCGTTATCCGTTGCTTTTCAATTTCTTGAAAGGGTCAAATTGTTCTTACACCTGTATCCAAATGAAGTCTAATCTTCTAAAATTATTACTTGGGTCAAGTTTACGTAGTTTTTACCACCTTTTAAGGTTTTCTGCACGTATGTATAAGTTGATGTTACTGATTCCATGATTAATATTGATTTATTCCACACAAATTACATTTTAAGCTTGAAACTTGTAAGATTAAGAACTTGTATAAAAGAGACTAGTTGTTACAATTCGATTGATCTGTGACTTCGAGCAAGTTGGAGTTGATTTCTAATCGACTGAACACCGAGTGAACTTGAAATCGGACTGAGTCGGTTGGGAACCGTTCACGGGACAATGAACCATATTGTCTCTGCCATAATGGATTTTAAAATGTAATTCTCATCAATGCATATTACACAGTTGGTAAACTTACGGAAGCTAGAGTTAAAGAGAAAGTTGGAACACGACCATACGACAGCGTAATTTTCGTAATCAGTGTCTAAGATCCAGTAAGGGGCCTCTTGTCCCACTGAGAAAAAAAACATTCATTTTCATTAGAACTTAGCTTCAGTTGATATTAACATGCACCAAGAGTTTCTCCCCAATTGATCCAAAATACATAAAAATATCTTCTTATGGCTGGAAACTTTGGCATTCTATTCTTACCTAATGTAACAGCCAGTTTAGCACTACCGTCATTTGACGTAATGCGAGCCGTTCCATTGATTGAAGAAATATTTTCGGATCTAAATTGATATACGACAAATGAAGAACAAAAATGGAAATATTAAATTTATAAATGCCAAAAACTTACTCTTTTAGTACCATTGAATTACGCACATGGACATTGCCATCTTCCATTAAAGCGTAATTGGCTTCAATGCATTTCCCTCCGAACTCAAAGATTGTGGGATATTTCTCGATCTCATACCAGCGGCCCATGTACTATGGAGAAAATTTGATTTTTTTAAAAAATATATCAATATTTAAATCGTATTCATTTTCAGTACGTACATCGGCAGCTCTAAAGTTTTGAGCGACGGGATGGTCAGGACATTTCCCTGGAAGCAGAATTTGTCCAAAGGAATTTAAAAAAAGGCAAAATGCGGCTAGAAGACTTAATTCTAATGACAGTCTGCAACTCATCTTACTTAATTTCTGGTAATTTCAATTTAAAAATCAATTTCGGGTTTTAGATTGTTATGGAACTTATTGATGGGCATATTTATAGTAAAATAGTTTCCTCTTGAAAACACTTTACTAAGCTATGGTCTACCAAATGTTTTATCACGATGGCTCATTTAACACAAGTAAGTTGTTGTTGTAAAAACTTTATCTTGACAGTTAAAAACACTTCAGTTCAAACGTCAAAGGGAAATGATGACTGGCCAATATTTTGCAGTGATTTTAATAACCATAGAACAATCGTCAATTAAATAAATTGTGCCAAACGTGAAGTGCAGAATAACACATACACTTTTCAAGGTTGTTGTTGAAAATGCGACACACGTGCATGCTCTAGTGAGTGAAATGTAGTAATATCGACGATCAAGTGCTAAACGATTACAACATGCTGGGACAAATTCTACAAATGTAGCAAAATAGGTAGAGAGAAGTTACTAGTGATCTACCAAATATGTTATAAGATGAAAAAAGCTTTCGAAATGAAAATCTTTTGAAAAGCTTTAGATAAAAAGTTTTTGCCTGTAGGATTGTAGGTTAATTCTAAGAGCATTGAATATGCCTTTAGCAGAAAGGGTGCAAAGTAATTTCCGTCGCGGCAGCAGGGAGATTCCACCACCAGGACAGGAGAAATCATTTTGAGCCTTTTTCTAAAAAAAAGGGAAAAAGGGACCCAACCCTTACCTTTTTCAGGTAGCGGGAAAACCCATGTGGGGATATTCGAGACAAAAAATTCGGGAAAAACTGCGCCAACCAAAACCGTTTAAATAATTCAATTTCACAGGTGTTGCTCATCCTCTTTCATTTAATTTATTAATTAAATTCATTATTTTAATTAATTGGAATTAAACATTCCCGTACCTCATTAATTTGTTTTTTTCTGGAGTTGACAAGTTAATTGTCATCGTTAAAAAAATTTCCATTTTCATATTTTTTTTTGGAATTTTTTCAAAATTGTGTCCAATTTTTCAAAAAATGTGTAAGGTGTCCTTCAATATTCTAAAATTTTGATGAATTATTAATTGGTTCGCCTTTTCTAAAAATTAAATCATGTGAGGTCTATACCCTCGCCTTGCGTGTATTTCCCCCCCATGCTGCCATTTTTTCCAATTTTTTTAAAAATTACGGAAAAATACGTCCCCTAATTTCCCCAACTCAAAATTTTTACAGTATAACAGTAACGTCCTTTAGTTTAAGTGGTAAAAATTCCAGACTGGGGAAATGGGGGGAAGCATTTTTCCGGAATTATTGAAGTAAGGTCGAATCCCCATTTGTTAGCACACGGAGAGCCCGATTTTGCTCCGAAAACACTCATTTTCAAAATTCAAATTTCCAGTGAAGGAATTTTCAAATCGACTTAAGAAAATTACCAAAATTCACAACAGTACGTCTATTAGTTTAATCAGATTTTTAATTGGGGATTCGAATTATCGATACTCCCAAGATTTCTGTCCTGGTGGTGGACTCGACCTGCTGTATTTTAATCATAGTCACATCTGGCTTGGCCATGTCATACTCAAACAGCCCAAGAGGGAAATAGAAATTGCAAAATTGCGAAACTGCATAAAATTTTCCAATATTCGTGGCCAGGAATGTCCGTCCCAAGAATCTCACAATATTGGAATACGGTGCTATAGAAGTTCTCCGTGGTCTTCTGCTGAGGTCAACAAATCCATTGAAATGGGAAAAAATCCTGACCTTTGAATCCCATTGCGAAGCAAGACAGAATTCCGAATCTGCTACAAGACTAACAGAATTCATCACAAAGTTTGTCAGGGAAAGGTGCGGACTGACTGAATTCGATGAGGCAACGGTGGACTTTGCAACCGGAGTGTTTCAAGTGAATACATTCTGGGCATTTAAGGATACCAAAAGGTAAGTTAACCTTGCAAAGATGCTGAATTGGAAAGTTAAAATATTAAATCTGAACAGGCACATTTCCTTGCTGTTTGACAAAGTGTCCTTACTTGCTCACGACTGTGATCCAAACACTGCTAGAGAAATCATGGAGAAAGAAGTAATTGTGGCTGGAACCAAGAAGAAACTCATTTGTATTCAGATTAGAGCAGCTAGGCTAATTGAGCCTGGTGAACTTATTACGATTTACTACACAACTTGTACCGATCATGTCCAGAAGCGACAGGCCTACCTCCAGGATAACTTCTATTTCACCTGTAAATGTAATCGATGTATTAGAGAACTATTGGAAGAGGTTGAATTCGGACTTGATTAAATGGAACTTACCAGGGAATCAGTGCATTGGGACTATTGGGAGTTGACTAAAGTTCAGTATTTTGATCCAGGCCCCCATGACGGAGGATCCCCAGGTTTCAGCTGCCCCCCGAAAAGAGCTGATTTGTCACGGAACTTGAGAGCTCGGGCCATATCCTTGTCATCATAGTACTTTCCAAGTAGCATCGCAATAGGCGGCAACATCATGAACGGAATCATCTTCCGTTGATATCCGAAGATGCTGATACGCATTCTGACGTGTTTTGCAGCAACAAAAGGATCCGGGTTATGCAGTGGCTTTTCCTTTCAGGGCGTTCTGCTGTAGCTTCCCTGGTGGAAAGGAATTAAAATCAATGAATAAAGTTATGAATGCGTTAATTGACTTACACTTCCTGGTGTGGTTCCAATCGGCAAAGATTGACCCAAAGCAAAGGATTGGAAAGACAATCGAGGGCAGGTACCGCTGAATACCCATACAATATCACTAATCAGCACTAATTAATTGACTTGTGTCTCAACTTGGGAACTCCACGAATAATTCGCAGAGAATTTTCTAGGTTTTTATTGCGTGAATTGAAACTCAAATGAAAATATTTCACGGAGACTCTACTTTCCAGATTTCCAGATTCAACTTAGAATCGGAAATATTTCGACTCAAACGGACTTTATTTTATTTTATTTTTTGTAAATTCCATCCTTTCGAATTACTGGAACATTCACAAGTTTCAAATTTACGCCAGTTTTAATGTATTTGCTGTGCCGAACATAGAGTGATGTTGGACCGGCTCGTACACGTGTCAAAGACGAATTAAGCAAAAGGTTTTTCCTATTACTGCTTTATTAGTTATTAGTTTTTTCGGAAGTTATGGAACCGCTACATCCCTTAATTTTGGAAATTCGTAAAAAATAATAGATTAGCAGGAAATTTTAGTATCTTGACAGTAGGTAATAGTGGGAAATATGAAAGTTGTTCTGCTATTCAAGAATTATAATTCGAACTCAGGTTAAGAGATTGGTTTTACTTTTTACTCTAGCTTTCAAGGAATTTAAATTTTGCACTATTAAAATGGAGATCAAGGAATTGCTATAATTGATTCAAGACAGAGATAATTAAAGTAAAATGGAAGTAACCGGACCGGAATCAGGAAGCAAGTAAGACACTTGGATGGTCAGAAATTGTGCCATGAAACCGAACTAAGATTGTTCGGATTCGTGTTTCGCATTACCCGAATTCTGAAGATCTGAAAAATAGGGTCGCCTTTTCTGTTCTAAAAAGTGGGTCAAAGCGCCAAAATTCGAAAGCCAGTCCCACCCAATTCCCATGAAAAGCTGAATTAACAATTGAAAAAGTTTGGCATTTTCATTAATTTACAATTAATTCACCAATTAATTGAACGGGTAGGTTGCAGATTCATTTGGCAGGTCACTAATACCAATTTCATTCACTAAGCATCATCCTTTTCAACTTGGCAGACAAAGGTCTTTCAGTTAATTTACTGAAAGGTAAATAACTCCCTCTCAGTGGTTTATGAGTTTATAATTGGTAAGTACAACCAAGTGACATCAATTTAATTGTAGGAAATATTCAAGTATCAAGTCTGCAGTGTCCCAGCATCTGATTGTGCAGTCATGAGACAGAAAGTAAACATGGGAGTTCAGAGAGAGGAAGTGGCAGGTAAACCTCAAGTAAAAACATCCCTCCCTCCTGTCAAAGAACGAACAGGGTTTTTTATGACTGATTATTTTTTTTCAAGGTACTGGCGAATCACAAGCGCCGACTATTTCCAAATCCAAGAAGCGGAATACGAGACCAGATCGTGACGAGTAAATTCTGTTTCTTTGACCCGACCTGCTCCACTGAATAATGTCTGAGTTCTGTTTTACAGAAAGGGAAAGACGGTGCACAATGAATCTGAGAAATCCAGACGTACCCTGATGAAGACTGACCTTGAAAGACTCCGAGCGATGGTGCCAATGGACGACGAAGACCCTGAGAAGATGACAACGCTTCGCCTTTTGTACAAAGCAAAACTTCTAATCAGAGTAATTCTTCAAAATCTCTCTGCCCAAAACATTTAGTGATTCCTTGTTGTAATAGACACTGGAAGCAAAGGAGAAGCGTTACGCTGCATTCAAAGATGAATTGCGGAAGCAGCATAAGTATTTGAAGCGTCGGTACAACCAGGTCAACCACCTGTCCAAAGGAGGTGCCGTGGGTGTTGGAAATACACTGCTCCTGTCAGCGCCTGTGCCAAAACCAATAGCCATTAGTCAACCAGCGTCTTCCTCCATGACCTCACTGACACCTGAAAGTGTCCCTCATATACTGAGAAAGAACAAACAAGTTTTGCTCACTACCACCGACCCACCGACAGAAGAGCCTCAAATTGTCATTAGTGATGTAAGATCTGTGAACGTGCTCAATCCAGGTAAGGTCAAAATAACTCAAATGAAGGTAACTGTTGTAACCGGATGTTGGTTGTTTTTGCAGAGAATATTTGCGTAATGATTGACGAATTGGAGTACATGGAGGGAGTTCAGTACTACGGTGCCCCCGAAATTGAGGAATACGAACTAGAAGACGGAGAGGCAATTGAGACTGAAGAAATCCATATCGAATGGACAACTGCGTGTTAACAAATATTTTTTAATTTAATGATAACTTTCATATCAAAACTTCGTCATTACAAGATTCTCGCACGCACGCAGGCGCAGTTCAAGTCTTCATTTGCCAGACAGTGAGGTGCGTGCACTGCTTCGCTTCAGCTTCGGAGCCATTGATGAAGTGATCTTGGTGCGTCTGTGCTTTCATATTGACATAGCCACGCCCGCCCACGACCACAATCAAGGTTCGTTCTCCGTGTCCTTTGTTCCTCTTGTTTGTTCTATTAGCTGTTTTCTTGTTCGTTCCTGGAGTGGCAGGGATTGGGACTGACGGCTCAGGTGGGACAGGAGACATATTTTCATTACTGCGCAAACTCCCACCAATAGGAGTTTCTGCCGCTTGGCTTCCTCTGAGTGAGCCTCCTAGTCCAACACTTTCATCAGAAGATGCGGAAATCTTGGAATCCACGGACCAGTTGGACAAGTCCAGTGACCTCGGTCGGCTCATGCGCATCTTCAATCGTCGATCCAATGTACTGATCTTTGCATCTAACGCCACCAGTTCTGGATCGCTTCTGCGCAATGCGTCATAAAGCGGGTCTACAAAACGACCTTCATCCTCTAAACCTCGGACATTGATAAGGTTCCCGTAGAGTCCGTAAACGTCAGAATCAATGCTGAATCGAAGACTTAGCGGAAGTGGACCACCTCTAGGGAGCGTCTTGCAATTCCGACTATTCATTGCTCCCGATTCCCGAGAATTTTTCTTCCGGAGAATGACGAGTGACTTGTTGAGTCCACCGAGTGACGGGACCATGTCATGTCCACTTCCTCGACTGCTGCTCAAACCAGCTAATGACTGGAGAGGGGAACTCGTCTTCGAGTCGTTGAAAGAACTGCTGTTGCTCAAACTCGGGCTGGCGCTGACTTCTGGATTCGAAGTCAGCGTCACATCTTTCTCATCGAAACTCACATTCCCTGAGAAATTGGTTCTGGGCGGTGTCAAAAATTTCTCGTCACCGTGCGGAGGCTTCACTCCATCGACTGAATCAATCGACACAGCAGCTTTGGCCGGACTTCGGTTTGTATTTGTGTTTAGCGTTGGCAGAGGAGGGGGCGGTGGTTTTGTAAGTGGCATTAGGAACGTGATTGGTCCGTAGAACCCATGGAAGGAGACATTTGCCTTTCCTGTGCTAATGATTGGAACTCCTTCCAAGCGTGGTAAAGGGATGGTCAGGACCACTCCGAGATTCGTGCCTATCCAGAGCCATCCTTTGTGTGCAATGAGGCAGGTCACGTGGACTCCCTTTTGTCTCCGGTAAGAGTCACGGACAGTGCGGAAAACACTTGGGGCGATGCTCACATCCTGCAGGTGTTGAAGAGACTCCAAATGGTACAAGCAAACAGTCCCACTCTCCGCTGTGGTAATCCAAAGACCGACACCGGAACATGCCATGTGGCTGATGGCTCCGTTGTGATGATTCAGGACGACATTTCTCTGTAAAGAAACAAAAAATAAGAATAAAACATCTGTCGAATCGTCAAGTCAAGATGAAGTTCTTGGCAGGGGAGGGGAAGTGTGTGGCTTACTTCTATTGTATGTGTCTTGGTGTCAATTGTCACAACTGAGTTGCCACACGAGGCGTAAATGTGCTCTCTCGCTCCGAAAACGGAAATTATTCTGTCCGAACCGATCTTGATCAGTCGTTGAGGTTCGAGTTGCTTTGGGTTCTGGATTTCGGTGAAGACGGCGAGGACGCCGTCAGCGAGTCCGGCGTAAATGGCACTTCCGAAGAGAGTTAGTTTGAGGACGCTGTCAGACAACAGGCATTGGCTTATGCTCCCTTTTTCAGTGTCAGAAGGGTCGAAAACCATCACTCTAAAACAAAAATCAATTTTGAAGGGATTTTGGCTTATTTTCATCATGAGCACGCATGAATTATGTCTTACTTTCTGCTTTCTGTTGCCATCCAGACGAACCCAAAAACGAAGATGAGGTCATTGATCTTTTCCTCGACCAAGTCGAACGCTGATATTTCCTTGAGAACGTTTTGTTGAGATCTGTATGCAGTGATGTGACTTGAGAATCCATCGGTGCAGCTCACCCAAAGATAATCAAGAATCTTCGAGCGCCCAGTCGGACTCACTGATGTGTGAGTAAAGAAACAACCCGCCTTTACCTAAATACAACAAAAATTAGTTGAACTAAGTCTACGTTAACTGTAACGTTTGTTTTTACTTACGGTATTGAGATGAGGTGATTTGCAGAGTGCAAGTGATCGGACATAAGAGAGGTAGTCTGTGTGATGGATATGGCGATTCTGGAGGCACGTCCCAACCGGGACTGTTGTTCGGGTCAAGGGCCAACTGCGCTAGTCTCAGCTCTTCAATCCATTCGTTCCTCGCTGCTGGACTTGCCAGTTGGAACACAACCTTTTCCCTATTGTTCCCACTGCCGAGCAACAGGGTCAAGCAGGAAGAATCAAAGTACGAAATCTGCTCGTCCCTGCATCGGATTTGGTGTTGAATTTCCAGCAAGAGTTCCTTAATAAGGGACTCTGTTAGTCCTTCGTAAGAGGATTTGAGGGTTCCGATGAGTTCTGAGATTCGACTGAGCACTGCGTAGTCATGCATCAGGGCTTGCATTTCTTCCAGCAGAGACAATGACTGGGTGGTTTCTTCATCAGGCAGAGGTTGATCTCCCTTGGCCTTGTTGACATGACCCAGACTCGCGAAGCGACTCATCGTGGGGGAGATTGCGATATCTTCCACTTCCACTTCACGCACTGGCCAGGACCATTTGAACACAGATTTCTCCACCCTCGCTCCCATTGGCTCAGGTTGCTTGATGTAACTGGTGCGACGACCACTTCTTTCTGTCGAGGAAGTGGAAGAGCCACCGCTCATTGTGACGCAGATGAGCATATCATTGAGCAACAGGAGCTTCCTACTTTTTGATTTTGCGATAGTCCCTCCATTCCCGTCAAACTCCAGCTGCGTCACGATATCTTGACGCAGAAGAATCCGATTGGGATCGTCAGTAATGGAACGGAGTAACACAAACTTCCCACCACCGATGGACTTGATCGTTTCACGAAAGGCTTGGTACTGTTCCGACTCTCGCTTCCGCTCGTTGAGCATCGCTGCAAGAGATTCCAGTTGCGTGAGAGCAAGTTGAAGGGACATTCGGTCATGGTGGTCTTTTGGCGTATGTTTGAGCAAATCCTGAAACGAAAACGTAGTTAGTTTCTGCACATGTGCAGTACTCATGAGCATCTAACCTGCAGTAGGAGTATGAATTGTGGGAATCTCTGTACGGGTTTGACCATAAGTCCAAATAGAGAGAGTCGATCATGCGCAGTCATTTGTTTGACTTTAAGGAACTCTGCAAATGCGCTTTTCCTTCGTGCTTCAGACTTTGCTGTCTCCATCGCTTGGCCAAAATTGTTGATGAATTCCGAATAGACATCGAGCACGAGGGACTTTGAGAAGGAGGCGACAAAGACATCGCCAATTTTCTCGTCAGTGTCCCACTTCCGGATGTATTCTGCCAAAGCAATGCGGAAGAGGGAGTGGCACTGGAGGATTTCAGGAACACGGTGGAACACTGTGGAGATTTTCGAGTGACTCAACATCGCAGGGTGGCTCACCTCCAACGGTTTCTT
Organism: Pseudachorutes palmiensis; assembly: GCA_009869845.1. Lineage (NCBI taxonomy): Eukaryota > Metazoa > Arthropoda > Collembola > Poduromorpha > Neanuridae > Pseudachorutes > Pseudachorutes palmiensis. The sequence goes on along the minus strand of VNWY01000400.1, from coordinate 12,885 downwards.
ATATTCCTGCCAAAAGGAAAAACAAGTGAAAATCGCTTCATCAGTGACACACTAAATTCCATCTCTTTCATCACAACTAATATGGAATGTTATCCTTCATCGCAAACATTCTGCGTGTAAAAAATAGGGGCGGATTGATGAGAAAGTCATCGACCTCTCGGCTGAATGCAGAGAAGTTTTAATCTCCAGATCAAATCCACAGTGAGCCAAATAATGAAGAATTTGATTTAAAAAACAGAACGCTTCACAAGGGAAGCTACACATAACTCGTATGAAAAAAATAAAAGAGGAATTATACCTCGCAATCAGAATAAATATATAAATAAATAAATAAATAAAGTAATTCGTCGCAATTCCGATATAACAAAAACTCCTTAAAAATTACTCTGAAGACCAAAATTCAAAGAAAAATTAATTCGTTGAGGAGAAACTGCGACATCATATACTAGAAAAAATTAATTCCAACACAGGAAGCATGAGGTTGCATTCAATTTTGGAATTTATGCGACTGCGAATCTTTGCGACTCGTTAAATTTTAATTGAAAAGAGATGTGTTCAACTTTAATTCCTTTAAAAGTTGGAACAAATTGACATTATCAACTTTTTCCTTATGAAAAACTCGTCATAGAAAACATCAGAAGGTCAAATAGCAATTTGACCTTCTGCATTTGTATTGAAGAAAATTTGCCACATTTTTATAATATTTTGGTCAGTAAATAATTTTACGGGTTGTGAATAGATTCCCTTGTTAACCATCCAAAATTGAAAATGGCCGGGTGCGGGTGTACTTTTGTAGCGGTTACTTTTGAATGTCCACTTACATTGACTAGTCGTTGAAGTGCTGCTACGTAGTTGTTTTCACTGTGCACAATCGCTGCCACAATGTGCCTCCTTGTGATTTGTTCAGGAGTCAAGTCCCCCGGGGGTATTGGAAGCGTCGGTGGAAGGACCGTCCTCCTAGGCCAGTATCCTTCTTCATCCTCCATGAAACTGATTCTTTTGAGGTCTTCTTCACTCAGTAGTGGCAGAGTTGAGTTTCTATTTGACCCACTGATGACCCCTGTTCCTTCACTACTGACATTGTTGCTGCTCCCTCCGCCGTGGTTCTTGCGCAGAGAGAACCATCTCAGGAGTCTATTTTCCTCTTCCATGTTTGTCTTTGAGATTGTTTTAGACTGACTCCATGACTCTCTCCACTTGTCCTTGAGTCCTGAACCACGGCGGAATTTCGGTGCTTTAGGTATGTTATGTTCAGCAGTTATGTTCTGAGTTGCACTGGAAAAGGAAGTGAGCATGTTAGAATTAAGTTTATAGAAATGAACACTAAGCAGATTGCTTCTAACAGTGGCCAGCACTAACTCACTAATAATCTGAGCCTCAACCTTGGAACAAATGAAGAAATGAAGGTTGTTGGATCTTCATTAAAAGTCAGGAGGGTGCGATTACTTCATCAAATAACACTCGAGAGACTCGTGCCAAGGCTTAAAAGTGCACAAAATTAAATGTGTGTGTGTGTTTAAATATTAACACTTCCAACACTCCTGAAAACTAAATTCTAATCTAAAAGGAAACGGTGCAACGCACTTGCGAACAATTAGTCACTTTGTGATGGTTATGAATTGGAAAAAAGTGTGAAAGGGGGATTGGGATGATTACGCTTGCGTCAATTGCATAAACAATGGAAGCTTTAAATCAATTAATGATCCACTATATTAAACTCCTTCTTCCAACAGGTTCAGAAGTCGTTAAAAGAACAGTCGAAGGTGAACCTCAATTGGAGTTTGCTCTTACGAAAATGAAACTAAAATCAGGAAATGCGAGTGGAAATATTCTGATTGTTTACATTGCATTGACATTTGATCCCAAAGAAGAAGGATAACAGGTGCCTTCCGTTTCATCAAAAGAATTGAATTTCAAACAGGCTTCAAACAGGAGAAAGTCAAGTAATTTCAGCTCTTAGTCACAAACTCAGTCTGGAATTATGCAAATTCTTAGCTAAAAAAAAAGATGACGATGAAATTCATATGTTCGAGTTCACATGATCCAACGGTGGTGGTGTAGTTAAAATGTTTTGATAATTTCTGGACAAGTGACAAGAAGGATGATGACACTCACAAGATTTAATGCCTCTGCTTCTGTCAAGTCAGAGATTGAAGGTAACAGAAGCTCCTGGGCCTTCTGTCAAAAACTTTGCAGAGAAATGTTCAACGCAGTTCGGAAAAAGTTGTAATTTGATTAATTGCCAAAACCACCCATGAGGATGTCTACTTGACATTCAAAACGCGGAATCCCAAAAGTCAAGACCACCGCAAAATTACAATCCACGCATAAAAATTGAAAAAATCACAATCATTATTCAAAATTTTTCAACCTTCGATATATTTTTGAATCCTGTTTATCCAATTAGTAGTTTTAAAAGGGCGTGGGAAGGAGTTTAGATAATATTTACAAATGCACTTCAACTTTTCATCACCGCCTACAGTTTTGGTCTTTTATGCGCAGGCCCTTTGGCCGTTTTTTGAATGAATGTTGTCTGCCAGTTGTCTCCCCTCCATTGCCCAACTACCCTCATCATCTTCCTTAACCACCAACTGGAATGAATCATGAGCTCAACGTTTAAAGATGGAATTACTTTGGGTTATTTTTTAGTCCTTTCAAGGCCAATGTTCAACTACACACATGATGCGATCCTTCCTTAATCATCGCAGGGGAAAAAGAGATCCCCTTCCTGTCCATACGTCTCCTTCATTCAACGGAACTTGAACAAGTTCTCACGAAAACTTGAATAAGGTACTTCCATTGTACAACTTCCAAGTATTCGTGTGACAAACAAGGGGAGGACCCTCGAAGGCTCACTAAACCTAAACCTATATGGTCTCGATACAAAACTATACAGTGAAGAGTCCATTTGTTTACCTGACATCGATCTTGGACCCAGTGTCAGAAAGTGGGGCTCCATTGGCCATCCCCAAGGTCAGTAGACCACTGCTGTTCATTGACATCAAGGCACTCCCGACATTCCTCGGAGTCACTTCGGGTATGGCAGTGAAGGAGTCCTCTGTGTCTGAATCTGCAGAGTACCAATGCTCCTCTTGACCTGCGAAGAAGACAGAAAAAAAAGTTTAGATTTGGGATTTCCTTTGGGTAGTTTTTGAACTGACCTGAGACTCTTAGTTCGTCCATGGAAGATGACCTTGCCTTGACAGCAGCCATGCTGCACGCACTCTCCAACTTTTTCTTTTTATGGAAAAATAGGGGTGCTCTAGCGGAAGCGGAAATTGGATTCTGGCCAATAAAACCAGCCCCACTCTCGGATCCACTCAGACTCGAAGTCTCTGTCTTCTTCAATTTATCTGGAAAACAAAGGATGAGGAATTCAATGATGATTTACAGCTACAAGTGACTCATTCAAGGGGAATTTGAGGGCGGGATTCTTCAAAACCCTCACCCCATGATATTATTATGACTTTTCAACTGCAATTACACTACTATAATCTCCACATTATAAAAACTCAACCTTCGTCAAAAATGGAAATAACAATAATAAAAGTAAGCATAAACGCTCAGGCACATGCGTACATGAGAAACTGATCCACGGTCAGGAATTACAAATCGATCCTCATGAAAATCCAATTTATAAGTTGTAAAACTTATATAAGTTGGAAAGCACTTTGGGATTTGCACACGCAAATATATCCGCGCACCTGTTTCCTTTGAGCTTCGGGCCAATGAGATTCACAGCATGAGTCAGAGCCAATGAAAGGCCAAACGTTTTTCCATGTCGCTAATTTCGCACTTTTCAAGAGACAAAGTTGGTCATGGCTGAGTGATGGGGTTCAGAATGCATGACTCTGATTGCAATTCCAAATTGCCACTAGAATTTGCACACTGCGATGGTGACACAATTGACAGAAGGGCGATCGTCAGACATTCTTTTGTTGTAAAAATGCCGACACACAATAATAATCAAAATGCCAAGTAACAGTGCCAACGAGAGTCAAGTCCGAACTGCTGCGTAAAGAGTTCGAGGGTTTGTATCAATCCCACAGGGCACACAAACACAATCTTATCAGGACTTGAACCTATTTCCAAAGGGACTTCAAAACAGAAAACAATGGAGGGAAACTTCCCACACATTCAAGTCTTCCAATTGAAGCAGAGAGCTTCATTCGGACTTGAATACACCTTAGAATGTTAGGTGTGTCCACGGTGTGTTTAGAATGGCTGATGATTCCCAACTGGAGGCTTTGTTTCTGGAAGCTGCGAAGATGTGGAAATGAACATCTCCCTGGGTGGGGTATGAAGGATGAATTCTTGGCGATTACTTCATTCACTTTATAACCAAATCACAACCCACCTTCTTCCCTCTTGTAACATCAATCGAATCAACAATCAAGCAACTGAAGAGCTGCAGAGTGCAGAGCATTGTTGAAATCCCAAGGGGGGAATGGGCAGATGCTTCAAATCAGAAGATAAACTGATCCAAATAACACACGCTCTGCATCCAATTCATTCAAGAATCGATTTTTAATCGGAAGCAAAGCAAAAACTATTGGTTATAAGGTTAAGTCAACAATTGAAGATTTCCTGATGCCTTTATGTAAATCTTACAGTTTGTAAGGATGATTTCAGGCGTAGGAGACTCGATCCAATTCATCCTTCTCCACTGCGGTTACTTATTCTGACGACATTTTCCGTAATGAATGTTCACTTAAAAACTTCCATTTTGTAACATTTAACTTGTGTAACTTTTGTTCATTTGGAGGAGGTTTAGGTTACAACTGCGGTGACTTTTGTTTCTTGTCGACACATCTTGATCCGGGCCTGGAAGCCAGAACCCGTGCCAAAAATAAATTCCTTTGTGTTATGCGTCTGCAGAGACCGACGTCTTATTGGTCATGAACTCTACTACCTGTCAGTTCCTCTGTGCTCCCAACTGCCAAAAACTTCATCATAACTGAAGAATTCAGAGAGCATTGACCCTTTACAGAATTGAAACTGATCAAAACTGATCACTCTAACATCTCCCGACCCGAGTAGTAGGGAAGACTGTTTGTAAACAGAAGAAGTTTGATGCGTCTATTGACTCTGTTCGGCAGATGACAACTGAAAGCATCTTGCATTTGGTTCGGATGGACATGGCACATGGACAGGGTACTCGGGTGATAAGAAGAGCTTAAAAACTAATCTTCACCCCCGCATCTCCACCACTGGAACATTGCCCTTCAGACCAAAATAAAATGGAATATTCCAACTTATATTCTGTAATGGAGGTTTAGCCTTCAAACGACTCAATCCAACACTAAAGGCAGAAGGGAGGATGACTAAACAGGGTGTGGAATGGGGGAGTTCCATTTGGATGCATATTCAACACCAATTGCTGGATTTAACCATTCATATAGTACTGGGTAATTACAACCAATTGTGTCAAATGGAAATACGAGATGAGTCTGATAACAAACGCTTTTGTGCCTTTATCAAACCAACATCGCAGAAAAGGAAAGTTTCCTGTTGAATAGCATAAATGTATGGTCATACTATTGCAAGAGGAAGTGCGTTTGAAACCACGTTTATTCAAAACGCATTCAAATTGAAAAAATGTAATCAAAATCGTCGCCTCAAAATCACACATGCAAAATTCCAGCTTTTACGAATACAAAATCCCTTGTACCTCGCTTCCAAAATCAAGAAAAATTAGCAATCGTTGTTAAAATTGCCACTTTCAAGAAATCCCGCTTCAAAAATAACAGCATTTTCCTCTTCAGAAACGCGTTCGAAATACATTCGTTTCAACCCCATCTTCAAAAAATCCAATTTTCGACATTTCTGCTTTGGATTTTTAAAATTCCCGGTTTAAAAAAATCTTCGAAATCCCAGAAATTTCGAAATTTTCAAAAAACCTTTTAAACGTCTTAAAAACGTATTTATTCTACCAAATTCTTAAATCCGTCTTAAAAACTGGCGCTTCAAGACCGGATTTCATATTTGAAATGGTCGTGCTTGAATCCCCCATTTTCTGACATCTGGTTGAAGTTTTTGACACTAAAATAAATCCAGGTGTTTTTAGCAGCCGTTGTTTATCCCCGCCTACTTCTTGACATCCGGTGACTCCGTTAGCCCTTTTATGTTCATAAGTTAAGTATAACTTGACATTTCCTAATCTCATGGTTAAAGGTCACCATCTTTGTTCCACCCTGTGATTCCATGGCCATGAATTTCCACACAAAGCTATGCCGTGTCTCTGGATTTGTAAATTAGGGTTTAAGTCGTGGATTATAAATCAAATATTTTGTAACTAAAGTCACGTTCCAATGCCCACCATCTTCCTTTCCTTTGACGGTGTAATTCACAAAGTCATTTTATGCAAACGGACCTCTCCAAAAAGGCATTTGCAAAAATTCAATTACACAATACCAACAATAACCGACACTCTTTTTGCACGGCGGGAAATCTTAAAAACAACCTTCCATTGTGCAAATTTTTTGCTCGTTATATGCACACGGCTTGTAACTGAAGGAAGGGGAAAGTTAACGACATTCTTCCTGCAAAGCAGGTGTAAACAAGATGAAACGAAGTGGACTTGACCCCTTGACCTCAACAACACACAAAGATTCTGCCGCCTTGGGAGTTACGTAACCGTAAGGATTAACGATAGACTCGTAAAAAGTAACAAGAAGAACAAGATCCATTCATTCTGACTTGCATGTCATCCAGACTAAGTCATCACGACATCCAGTTTGACTCATTTATTCCCACCAGCAGAAATCCAGATGGAAGTATGGGTTCTTTGACCTTTCCTTTTGGAGGTCAAGATGTATTTTCCACCTTTCCAAAGGGCAAAGCTTGAGTGCGTTAAGGCACACACTGTATGGCTTCAATCACAAACAAAGCTAGCCTTGAAGTGTGAATCTAGAGCGAAAGCAGCTTATGAAATCTTAATATGTGCTTGACCTCAATATAGTTTTGGAGGTCGTAAAAGTGTCAACTTTGAGTAAAATCTTACTTTTCTTGAGAAACGGGAGTTTCATCAAGTGATCTCTGATGTGTGGGATCAGGGAGTAAGAGCGATGATGTCGTGCCTTTGCCTTCTGTCCGGGCAACGTCCCTTCATTCTCAAGTGAACCCTTGTCCAGATGTCCATTTCCCACTGACCCTTTGCCCTTTGGTTTCAAATTGCAGTTCATCTCTTGTTCTTCGTCAACACACAACGGCATGCTCCTCTCCAATTTCTTCTTTCGACCAAATGTTCCAAGGGATCCTTTGATTGGTCCAAGGGCCTCATCCTCCCCTTGTCCACCGGAAGTGCAGCAGTAGGCACATGTCTCACTTTTACTCTTCTGATGATGAACTTTCAAATGAGGGTAATTGCAAGGACTCCCGTTCGTCAGTTGGAGGTCCTTCAAGGGCTCTGTTTTGCAATACCTTTGCTGCTGTGGGTACTTGACTCCACTGTCCATACTGAGACTGTGCTGATGGCCACTTTTACGATTCCCTTCACCATCACAAATGGCCACATTAGAGTAGCTGTGTCTCTCTATGATTTCGTTTGAAGAGCGAAGGAGGAGGTTTTCAACGTCCAAGTTCAATTGGTCCAGAACCCTGTCGTGACCTTGAACTACTTCAGCCATGAGCTCATTAGTCCCACCCCGTCCACTTGGCTCACTGATTGGACTCATGTACCTGGCCACTTCGTGTATCTCCTCGTATTCGTTTTCACTCGGGGCTAAAGATGAGTGGTATTTGTACTGCCCACTGGACACGGTGTGGTCATACTCTGTATTGGGAAGCCTTTGTTCTTCTTCTGGGTACATCCAAGCACTGTCACACTTCTGTCGATCACCAACCACCGCCGCAGCCTCTCTTTGGAGTCTTTCCAAGATGCTATTGCCAGTTACTCTGCCCACGACTACACTCTGGTTTTCCCCAACGACTTTTGAGTCATAGACGTAGGAGTAAGGGTCACATTCTAAACTCCGGTTGACATTGTCTTGGCCAAAGGCCTGATGAGGGCCTTTCTGGAGCTCTTCAATGTACCCTTCGTCAATCAAACCACCGCCGTTGCTCACCTGGAACACAAAAAATAATTCTGCCTTTCGTGTGACACGCAAAAAATCCAAATTCATTAAAAATTGATAACTGACCATGTGGTGACGTTGCTTGACCAGTCTCTGGAGGTGATTGGGTACCACTCTTGTCCTTGTCCGTGGATGTTGATTCCGTGTAAAGTACTGCTGATTCCCATTCGTGTAACAATGCTGTGAATTCGGACCAACTGGTTGGAATACTGGGAGGCCATAGACACCTTCAGAGCCATTGACATTCCCATGTCCAGTACCTTGTGTAGGTTGACATTGGGGAGGTTGGTGGACCGGGAACTGTTGCTGGAGGTAGCAATACTGCTGGTAGGAAGGCTGGTAGAAAAACTGTTGTTGTTGGCTATAATGGTTGTAATTTCCTAGTCCTTGGTGACCTCCGTTGACCTCACTGTTCGGAATGAAGCCATTCCCTTGGCCATTGGCTGGAGGATGCTCATGGGTGACATTATTCGTGTAATATTGGTGGTACTGGAGTCCCCCATTGGTGTAATATGGCAGTTGGCCAGTAGTATTAGGGTGTTGTCCTGGTGCTGTCCACTGGTGACTGTCCCCCTGTCCAGTTTGTTGTTCAGGTGCTGGAAACTTTGACTTCCGGTATGGCGATGCAGTGTAACGAACCGAGAAAGGCCAATTCTGAGTATCCTCCAAATTGCTTCCATTGTAAGCCATTATTCTGGAAATTAAACAGGAAAGTGTGTTAACTACGCCACGCTCAATTTAATTGGTGGATAACACGATCCATCCACAGAGACTTCCGCATTTTGACACAATCTTAACATCTAATTCACACGGTACAAAAAATGAGTCATTACACGCAGGCGCGTGTGACAACAGTACCGTAAAAGAAGTGTGCGCAAACTTCCTAATCTAACGGAATGCACATGCGCAGTTCCTAACCAAATTAGGCCCTTAGTGAACAGTTTCTAAAAAATGCGCCTGCGCACAAAGTTCTTATCCCTTTTTGCCGCCTCTATTTGAATTTTAACCTTCATGACTTCATCACCAGTTAAACCCAACGTTAGCGCCAAACTTTATTTTCATTTGCGTAAATCTCCACCCTGTATTTTAATTTCCTGAAACCTGAATGTAAATTGTATCTTTTTTAACTTTTTTTTGCTGCTGAAGGACAGAATGGAAATTTTGTGCTAATCGGATTGTTACAAAATGGACAAATTCAGGTTTTGCTTGTTGGAATTTTAACGCGTATATTTTTTGCGTTAGTGAAAAAACATTTAGGGATTAATCGTTTGTTAATGAGAGGTGCCTTGGGGTTAAGTTTTATGGCAGACACTATAGGGACTTGAACATTAATTTGTGAAGACCAGCCCACCGTGATTCCGTGTCCACTGCACCGTGGCCATCAACACACACACGTCACTCCAGACAATAAAAAAATAAATTGCGATTCCCCACTGGATTAGCTTTTTTACTCGGGAATTTAATCCAGAAGTAAAGACTGGATTATACAACGTGTGTGTTCATCGAAAGGTCAACGACACTTGACATTTTCTCTACTTTAACTGTAGTTTATGGCATTTTGTCTGTATCGTAAAACCACAGAATTGCAATTTGGACATTTTGGGGTGAAAGAGGAGACAAAATGGCCGAAAGGGATGAATGGATTGCCAATATTTGGAATTATGGGCCATAATAAAAAAAATTAACTCTGCATAAGTTCATGAGGTGATACCTGGTTCTTGAACTTGTGCCTGACACCTCAGTTTGACCTCGTGGGTAAAAACGGTATTTAGAATTTAGCATTTAGCAACTGATTGCGTTTTACTTTCCTTAATTTGACAGTTAAGCTCTGCTAGACTTGCGCAGTTGGCTGCACTTCAGAGAATTAAGTGGTTTGCTAACTTTCGTCTTTTGTGCAGAATTGAAATGTCAAGTAGCCGTAACCGAATGGCATTTGAAATGTCCATTCTGTATGTGAGGTCAAGTGTGGTGTGTCTCGTGTGTCACATTCTTATGCGTGAATTAAGCTACACGGAAGCATGCACTTTTAATTAGACCAATTTCACCTGCGGATGGTAGTGGGTTAGTTCAATTAAATGGGAACTTGCCTCTTTCCGTTGATTGTGAACTGAATTAGAGGATAGCAATTAAGCCCCTCAGGTGGAACTGGAGTCCTTGCTTGTGGACAGTGTCCATGTCCATGTCCAGTTGTTCCTCACTGACAGAGTGCCAAGGTGCTATTGCTAATGGGATATGAACTTAATACGAAGCCCCGTCTTTCGTCTAATTCAGCATGAAAGGGAAACTGGTGGCGAAGAGGGGGGCATTTCTGAATCCAACTCCCATTCTTCTTTACCTCAGTCCTACCTGGCCATTCGAGAATTCTAACTTCAATTCATGGATGAACGGATGGTTCTCAGGTACCTTTCGGCTATGCTTTTTACCCGTTAAGAACAACCTCTACCTTACAAGTTTCTTCGGTCAACAACAAATGAAACCTTGGAAAGGAAAGAAAGGAAAAGAAAGAACAAAGAGTTCGGGCTTTGGAAATTATTCAAGAAAATGCTCCCTTTACATTTAAAAAAAATTCTTCTGAATATAAACATTTCAAATAACCTGTTAACAAGAGGTGTTTGAAAACTAGAAATTCGTAGTGGAATAAGAAAAAATGAAATGAAAATCTCACCATAAAATGGAAATTAAAAATTAACTTTAATTTTAAATTGCAATCAAAGCCTTCAAAAAAATCAATTACAAAATTAGTCTCGGAAAAACTCGGAAGGAAAAACTAAAAATTCAAATTAAAAAAAACTCAAAAGTGAACCATTCAAAAAAATGAAAATTTCAACCAATTACGAGCGTAAATCACCTTCCATTACTAAAAAAATTTTTTTATTTAAAATATTTCAAAATTTTAAATTCAACTCCTCCATTACCACCCAAAAACAGAAATTCTAAATAAAAAATAATGCAATTTGCAATCCATTTTTTCCATTTCAACACAGCAGAATTCCTGAATTCAACCGCTGCAAAACCTCACCGAATCAACAGAGTTAAAATAGTAAATCCAACCCTCAATTTCAGGTCGTTCAAAAAACTGGAACTGAATCTGTCAAAGGGTTTTAGAAAGGGAAACGGTGTGAACCTTTACTACTCGTTTGAAAACCCTTGACATTTCACACCTTTTTAAAGTGTGAAAATAGCTCTCTTGTTAGTAAATTCTTCCAAATTCCTCCAATTTATAAATAGTAGGCAGATTTCATCTTTTAATTGTTAATTGTACATAATTTGACTGTAATTTAACTGTGTTTTTTGGTGTTTTGATTTCGCAAAGTTATTGTTTGATTAGCGTCGTTCCTAAATTTTTAGAGCAGCGCCAGCGCCACCTTCCGGGGGAAAGTGAAAGCTTACTTGGGGGTTGTTGATTGAACTCTGTGGGAAGAAAGGAAGGAAAAACAAGTGTCGTAGTCACAAGGGAATATTCATTTACAATCAATAACAGTCACTCAAATGAGACTCTAGAAGAGACACAGATGACCTCAGTTGACCTTTAGGTAAACTACCATCTATTGACATTGAATCACCTCACCTCGTGTCAAAGGTCACTGTGAAAATAAGGCTAATTGACTAATTAAGCGTAGCCTACGACAGTTGAAACGGTTGAACTTGTCCGTTTGATTTTCCTCCCTCGGCCGCTTTGACTTTTCTTTGTCCTCTCTTGTTCCTGTGGGCTTCACTCGGTCGGCGTCTCTCCTCCATTCAACACACACACTCTCTCGGTCATCCTCAGCTCAGGTCAAGTACCACTCAAGGCTTACAAACAGCAGACTCAGGTCAACTCTATCGTCAACATGAGAGAAATTGTACACATCCAGGCAGGGCAGTGCGGAAACCAGATTGGAGCTAAGGTAAGGACAATACACCCATAAATCAGCCATCCTTGTCTTCAGTCAGTAGTGCTTGACCTTTGACACTTAGCTTGGTCATATGTACATATAAAGGGGCATAAAGGTCATCCCTTGAGCTACAGGGAGGTGACAAGTGTCACCCTTTGTGTACACTGGGCGTAGCCATAGAAGCCGGGACTCCATTTTGGCCCGGGTGACTCACCCTCTTTTACCCTGAGTCAGAAAGGGAAAATCGATTATATCCAGACACTATGGGACACTGGAGGAATGTAGAGTTTTTGTACCCTGTTTCATGTGGCTAAAATTAACATTCACCGGGTACTGGGGTTTACAATGCACCAGAGATGCTCATTTCTTTCCTTTTCTGGTGGTGCTGGGGATTACAGAAGAAGGAAGAAGTCATTGGACGGATCATTAATGTAAAGGCACACGCACCACCTCATGTCTTGGTCATGAGCTCAGTTTGCAATCCTTGTTTTCATGGGCTGGGTTCATAATCATTTGGATGTTACTGTGTGTGGGATTAGAGCCGGGGAGGACGAGGAATTAATTGATTAGCTCGTTATCTCCATATTCGCCGCCAGACTCATTTTCTTTGTCTTTCCTTTCTAGTTCTGGGAAATCATTTCTGATGAGCATGGAATCGACCCCACTGGAGCTTACCATGGGGACTCTGACCTCCAACTGGAGCGCATCAACGTCTACTACAATGAAGCCTCTGCCGGAAAGTACGTCCCGCGTGCAGTCTTGGTGGATCTCGAGCCTGGAACAATGGACTCTGTTCGATCTGGTCCATTCGGACAAATCTTTCGTCCAGACAACTTTGTCTTTGGACAGAGCGGAGCTGGGAACAACTGGGCCAAGGGTCATTACACAGAGGGAGCTGAACTCGTCGACTCTGTCCTGGATGTTGTGAGGAAGGA
>VNWY01000399.1:0-46663 GCA_009869845.1 Pseudachorutes palmiensis | reverse complement strand
TGAGCAATTACAGGATAATACGGAATAAATGGAATTATAAATCTCATTCAAATGCGACAAAGTGTAAATAATATTTGATTGTGCAAATCCATCAATATTAAATAAGGACAGTCGCATTTAGAACCTTATGACTTCAGCTTAATACGCTCATTAACTATACGTTCATCTGAACCCTCACAAGCTCAGAGAGATTTTACGTGTTTGTATGATAGGATATGGATTGGTGATCATCCGAAGACAAATGAATCTGATGCGATGAGTCTGAGGCAGGCATCTGATGGCAATTGGAACAAATTCTGGAAAGGGAAGACCCGAATTCGCCCCGGTATTTGCATTTGCTAAGCTTCCTTCAAAACTTTCTCCTTCAAGGCTTTCTCCCTCAATTTCATCTTCACCAAGTTCGCCATTGCCTATCATTTTAGTCACCATTTCGAAGTCTTGACACAGTCACCGAGCACACAGAAAATCCTTCACTTACTTAAGGGATGCTCAGACTTTCACCTGAATCAAACTCAAACTTGTGGAAAAGGAGAAAAGTTTGGCAGCCGCAATGGGCTTATCGAGCATACTTAATATTTTGTACGCCTTCCAAGTTTAGAGGAAGCTTATGTCCTTATCAAAGTGACACGCGTCCACTTTCACTTTGTAAATTCTGACACAGTTTACTCACACCGCAAACTTTTTCTTCTGCAACTATCAAGAAGGCAATGTTTAGTAATTGTGTAAGGTACTTGTCGAAGGTGGCTTGAATTTATTTTTTCGGGGGAGGATTTCCAGTTTACTCACTCTTCACTCCGGTCTGGCAGTTACTCACCCTGAAGATTCTCAACGGATGATTAATTTTCTATTTTTGTCTACTCAAACCACAAGGAGATGATCTTGAGCCTGTGTTATTGCCCATTGTGGCGCTGATTTTGGAGACGGGTATCAGTCAAATATGACGGGTAACCTCTGCCGTGTCTGCCTGGTGAAGCAGTACTAAAAGCCAGGCCAAGGGAAGACATGAGGTTTTGCCTCGCAAAATCTAAAAACTCCCCACAAAGTTGCACGGCGGATTTCTCGGGTAGTTCGGTTCCATTCTCAGGACGCTTTCTCGGGGACTCCGAATCCAAATCTACCCGGCTCACCCTGTGCTCCCCTGTGAACACACGGGATTGAATTTTATGGACTTAACTCATTACTCATTTAAAGTAAACTTTCATTTTTTCGTGTTTTATTCAATGCAGCCAAAGGTTTCCAAGATTAAGTTGGATATCAGTGGAGAAAATTGCTAAACCTACGCCCGCCGAAACTCCCCGCATTCCATGCACGGCATGTATTTATTTACATACACATGCAAGGTTTAAATTTGGACTCAATGGAGCTATAATTACAAAAAACAGAACTTCAAAAATGGATTCTGGTTCACACGTCTTATTACGCTCTACTGTTTTTATTTTTTGTACTTGTAAGCAAAAGCGGCAGCTTCAGCGAACCTGCGCTTTCTCCACATCTCCAAAAACGGTTTTATTATCGGGAAGGAATTCCACGAATTTTTTTTCAGCAATGCGTGCATTTATCTATTTTTTTTTTCACTCCTTCCCGACTCCACGTATGAATGTGATCCCTTGTAAGAAGATGCTCACAGGAATTTGAATTGAAAAATAGATCATCTTGAATCCTGAAAAATCCTTTTCTCATTTCGCATTAGAGTCAGTTTAGTATGATTTTGGTTTAAGTAATGGAGCCCGGTTTCAAATTTCGCGCTCAGAGCTCAACAAAACATGGGACCTTATAGCGATCTCAGTACCTTCGATTCGGATCCTTATTACAATGAAAATTGAATTGGTCCTATAAATTGACTCGTAAATCTCGTCCAACTAAATCACGGATTCTGGTAAGGTTCATTCTCTATAACTGGAAATCGAATTTTAGATTGAGGAGCTCTGCTTAATTTCATTTTCTAATTTCAGCTTAATACAGATTCTCAGAATGTGGCTTTTCCACCACTTCCTCTTTATAAAGTAGAAAAGGGATTTCAACGGAATTCCCAACTTCCGCTTTCTCGTCCATCATCTTGTAATCAAATTTGTTTCATATGTACTATCGAACGGAAGAAAATTGGGTGAGATATCAGACGATCCGCAGATGTCACAATTCCGTTGTACTCTAAGGTGAACGTTTTCATTAAGGTTAAGGAACCGATGTCTACAGTACTACAGTTGAATGTTTTTCACATTTTGAGTGACAGTTCTTTGTTCAATTGCCAATTTTTTGTCTACTTTAACTTCATTTTTTTATTTGGGTTTAGAACAAGAACGATTTGTAACGATAATTGCTCACTTTTGCATTTGTAATGTCAATTACACGGGAGAAGGGAAAGCGGTCAGGCATTTGTTGACGCTTGAAGTGTGGCAACAAGCTCTACGTCAAGAACACCTATTTAGACCTCTTTTAAAATTAACTTTTTGCTAAGTGCCAAACAAAATTCAAAATTCACCTTAACCTCGACTTGCGTTTATGTCTATCTGGATTAAAAATATTTTTTTAATTCCAGATTTATATTTTATATATTTGAGAATAACTCATGCGTTTTAATGGGTTACAAGTATTTTAATTTCATTGTACAAGAGTAAATTAGCTCAAAATTAAAGTGTGGCTTTTGTCGACCAATTTGATAGCACTGTATTCTCAATATTTTCTTTCTAGTTTAATAATCAATTTGTTTCGTATTATATTATTGAATGTAAGAGCATTAAATTATACGACATATTAGACGAAACGCAGATGTCGCCATTCCATTGTAACTAGGATGAACCTGTCTTATTATATTTCCAAGAAGGAAGCTGTGTAATAATGATTGGTTGGTTTAAGGTTGAGATTTATTCCAAGGCGCCTTCTCTTGAAGCTTCCAGAAGATCCTTCATGGCTTCAGCATAGTAATACGGATGAAACCAAGGCAAATCTTATTATACGCCAAAGAACACCTCTTGGATGTAATTTCCTGAATAAACAGAAGGAAATAGAAGCTTTTGGTTTTCCTTCTAGAAAATAGAGTTATCGGTCTAAAAGTCCCGTGGCTGCTTCTGTTGCTGTTGCTTTTGGAATCTACTGGGATATTCCAGATCCATGGTTACGACTCCGTCTTCGTTTGACTTTTATATGTCGACTTTAGGCGGAGTACCAAGGACGCTGCTGGCACATGGCAATTCTGAAACATAGAAAACGAATTACTTTACCTCAACTTCTTTCGCTTTATATAATAATTTTGGAAGCGCTTGCCGCTTCCATGACAACTTAGACCAATGTTACAAAAACAAACACTATAACAACGCCCACATCAGCACTTTTTATTTCAAATCATTTTTCTTTTTTTCACACTCGGGTAGTCTTCTGAGTTTTAGTCAGCTACCTTTTAGTCAGAATAAGCTCGTTAGTTTACGACTTTTTGTAATAGCAATTCACATCCTAAAGTTATAGCTAGGATTCACAAAGTTGCGCCTATCAACTTTGAGCAGGGAGTAAAGCTCGTCATCAAAGTAATTTAATTGTATACGAAATAAATCGAAAACCTTCAACACAAATCAGACAATGCTTTCCGAGGACGCGATTGCTCGCTATTCATCAACCAATCAGGTGAGTCCACTTTAGCGGCAAATATTCAAAGGGGGGTCCATTATTAATTTGACTTTATCAAATTATGCAGGATTATGGCTCTTCCTCGTCAAAGCCATCATGGAGCTCCTCCAAATCTTTTAATGGACCAGGGACTACGGACATAATCGGAAAATCCGTAAATCATGCCAGAGCTCTTTCTGCAAATCTGACCAATGGGAGCTTCAGTCAACAACAAAGGCAGCATAAGCAGGTTTGATCCAATAGTTACATACACGCAGTTCAACTCTTGTTTTCAATGCAGGCAGAATAGAATTTAATGTACGCGGAGTTCAATATCAAAATGGCTGCGAGTGAAGGCACCCCTTGCATGAATGATTATGGCATTTAAGTTAATTTTGCACATCTGACTGATCACGATCCTAGGGATATTAGCTAGCTGAAAATAACAAAAGTAAAGGGAGAAAGTGAGAGGGGGAAAGTTATGAGGAATGAGCAAGCGGCAGTGTTTTCCTTCAAGTGTTTTCGAAAAGAAGAAAAGAGGAAATGGAAAATTAGGCAGAGAAAACTAATGAGAGATAATCGACCGTTCCAGAAATCGACATTAGTGAACTAATGAGCCACTTTGAAAGTTGCAGCCAAATATCCTTTTAACCAATCTTTTACCGTCATTATGCCATTTATAAGCTTTCACTCTTTGACTAACACATTTGTATTTGCACTTTCACTGGGAGAAGAAGGAATCATCATCTGTTTTGGATGACTTTTCCATTTTCCTATTCAATACTCTGACGCTCTCACAGATGTGAGGCCTTGATTAAACTTTTTCCGAGAAGAACTTTGAGTTCTTTGTTTTCTTGTTTTTGATTAAATGAAAAGTTTC
The DNA here is from genome assembly GCA_009869845.1 of Pseudachorutes palmiensis. NCBI lineage: Eukaryota > Metazoa > Arthropoda > Collembola > Poduromorpha > Neanuridae > Pseudachorutes > Pseudachorutes palmiensis. The sequence goes on along the minus strand of VNWY01000399.1, from coordinate 42,186 downwards.
CCTTTAGAAATGATGGTAAAAGTTCAGGAGGGGATCAATAAAATGCATCAAGATCAAATGCGTCAAGAGATCAGTGGGAAAAGTTTACGTCATAAGCAAAATGGACCTTAAAACATTTTGTTGACTGTTTCAGGCTGGTTCTCCTGTAGGAATTCCAAACTTCAATATGCCGAGCGGAAGTGGTGGTGGAGCTGGGAATAGTAATCCTGGAAGGAACGCGTCAATGTTCAATACTGGAGAGCCATTGGGAACACTGAGCTCTTCAGTGTTGGAAGCAGTCAAATCTAAATTCAAACCAAGCCGAGAGGAAATGAAGGAGAAACTCGTGAATTCCCTTGCATCTGATACGAACATCGGGATATTGCCAGGATACAAATCGAATGGGTAAAACCGCACAAGAACTAACAACTGAATGAAGATCTCGGAGTAAACAAATTAATTTGTATTTTATGGAATTAGATTTGCAGGTGGTAGTTTCCACGGTGGTAATCTCTGTAATGCTCATTCCATGGCCTCCATGCACCGTAGTAGCACTGAGGCCTTTCCGATTGGGTCGCATGAACGAGTTCCATCCCCAGTGGCCCGAGCTAGGGCAGCGATCAGTAACACCCGCGTGGAAACTGACGCGACGAAAGACTTGCTGCGGGAAAACAAGAAGATTCCTGGAATCTTCCGCCACCCTCGTGGTGACCCGTGGGTTAATGCCAGCACTCCAGGAAACGGTAAATTCATCTCGAGATTGTTTTAAAGATTGTTGAATGAAATAGGGCACTGGTTGAGCTCACTTTTCATCTTACATTTAGGAGGTGATTCAGCCAGCTTGAAGAAAATGAAGCAGGATACTTATCGCCGGGAGCTTGAAACACAAATGGAGCAAAAGATAATCCGGAAACAAGCGGAGAAGCAGAAAGAACGCGAGATGGAACATCCATTTGGACCAAATTACAGCACGCACTCTTCATACACATTTTCCGGTGAGGCGGATAACGCCACTCCGTCACAGCGAAAGACCAGTGAGTCAAGTCTCCCTTCGCTTATCCAGCAGCTTGGAATTTTTAGATTCCCACGTTAATGACATGACCTCAAATTAATGACCATATTACATAGCACATCCTGCTGAGTATTCTGCCTATATGCGAGGAAAGGAAAGCACCAACACTGCGACAAAAGTTCCGACTCTTCCACCGCTGAAACCAGAAGCTGATCTTGGCAAGTCAAATGGATCCTCAATGTCACAATGGCTAAACCAAAAGCATGCGGCACAAAACCTTACGCAAAATCAGGTCGCATCGGTGCCTCAACGACCACCAAGTGCTTCTGGCCGAAGCACAAATGTGGTCCAAAGCCCAGCTCCTGTTCCGTCACAACACACGCAACAGCAGAATCCAATGTACTCATCAAATCAGTATTACGCTCCAATGTACCCTTATGGCTACCCATACCCTCCACAACCTCCGCAAATGGCATACCCTGGATACCCAGCTCCTCAACTTCCAGCACAAGTCCCAGCTTTCCAGCTTCAGCCACAACCATCGCCAATGTTTCCCCCGCTTGTTGCTCAACAAGCTACTGAGGCACTCTTGACTCGACAAAGTATAATAAGCAAGAAAACAATAATTCGAAATTAAACGATAATGCATTCTATATTTCTCGTTTCAGATCCAAATCGTCGTCAAATGTCGGCAAAATTCTCAAGCACACAAATTGAGCAAGGACGCTCTGAGCAATACGGAAGTGGACGCAAAAATTCTCCCAGAGCCCAGCCGGTGGTAGATTACGACTCTGATGCTGATTTAGAGTTGGGGCAAGCTGCGATTCGTCAGCATATTTGGCAGGTAAGTGTATAATGAGGGTTCAACGTTTTCGATTGTCATCGATTGGGCTGTTTACATTTTATTCAGACGTCGGATCAATTACCGAGTGAAGATCTGAAGAGGGTAGTGTACAAGACCGAACTCAGAAAACAAATCAATGAAAGGAAGCGGCAGCAAGAGGAGGAGCGTGCAAGGGAGGCTGAGGAAAATAAGAAATTAGAGCGTAATATCGTCGAGTACCAGGAAAAGATGCGGAAGCAAATTGAAGAGGAACAACTTATTGTCAAATTGAAGCAGATGGGGAAGACTGGCAGCGCTCTTATGGAAGAGCTCAAGCACGCATTGGAATCCAACCCAGCGCCCAATCCTCATCAAACTGCCCGCCTTCAACCCCGTGATAACCCTATCCATGATTTCAACGTCCCATGCCCGCCAGCAGGAGTTCATCAGCGGACAATGACCCCAAAGAATTACGACGAGATTCCGGTCAAGGGCTCACGTGCCGTGATGAACCTAGGAATTGCGTATCAAAATGAGGCTGTGGTAGATGCTCCAAGTGATCATTCACTCAAAGTACAAAACGAAGTGCTCAAGAAACACCCTAAAGAGCTTGAACATCTGAAAGTTGATGATGAATGTGATAAAATTGAACAAAGTCAATACGGAAGTGGTGATGGTCCAGAAACAAAAGCTCATCTTCCACATTTGAATGACGGTATGGATATTTTCAACAAAAAGGGCGATAGGTTTTTAGGGTTATTTCTGTTATTTTTGGATTAGCAGATTCTGGATTCTTTGATGAGAATCATTCTGGAGTCGCCGGGGATACGAGTCCGGATCTGGCAGGTCATGGATCTCATCGCTCACGATCTCCTGCAGACATTGCTGAGGATTTAGCGGTTTTGAGCAACATTCAGAGCACGCTGAACATGGAGCGGGAATGGATGGAGTACGTCCTTGGAATGAACTGACTCGCACTAATCAAAACAAAAAGATGGACAATGACGTCAACGAACTCAAAATTCAACTCAAGCGAAAACAACTCGAAAAAAAAAGTATTTTTGTAATAAGTTCCAACTACTCACATAATTGTTCAAGTAGTGTTATCTAAAGCGTAAGGTTGATAATAAATGCAATAAACAACAGCGTCAGTGACCTCGATTTATATCATGAATAAGCGCACGGTGAAAGCGACATTGGAGAAGTTTTTCGTCAAGGCACTCGAACTCTCCCTCTCTTTAGGCTCCATCTTTATCACAAGAAGGAAAATCCAAAAGGAAGGCTGCGGAAGGAGGTTCGCCCGATGTCAGTGCACGCGTTGGTTTCGTTTACGGAAAGTATTCAAAAGAGCAGAGGGGTTTCATTAAAAGGATGATTTTGCCAGAGAGAACTTTCCTTTTTACGATTCGGAATCATTTTCTATCTTTCCGGTATTTGAATGGAAGGATTACGAAGCATAAGCCGTGAATGAACGGAATTACTTTTGACTAATAATGCCTCAAAGCGTCAAAATGCTTCAATGGGACTCTGTTCGTGGAGGTTCTGATACAGAATTCTATCAGAAGGTGAATGTGTTTAACCAAGGAAATAAAATCAATTTAACCTTGGTTTTGGAAACGATCAAAGCAGGACAAAATATATCAAATTTCACCTTCACCCAATCGATCGTAGCCACTTAGGTTCTAATCCTTGTTTTGATGACTCCGAATTGATTCTGTTGCTCATAATTAATAATTCTTATCTCGATTGAATCCTCATTTTAACAAATTAAGGCTGTAATCCAAAAGATATTAAATCCGAACCGGGCTGTGAATCCTTTTATGGACAAGCGGGGGTTCCCAGAGGGGGGAATGTTTGTGATAAACGCTGCAGGAAAGGGTTTAAATAAATATCCTCCATGGGTTTCCCCTTTGGCACGATAGCGATCCAAAATGTCGCTTTGGAAGGCTTGTACCATCTTCCATTTTATCCGTACGTCAAAAATTACAACAAATAGCAGCTCCCTGTCAGTCTAGTTTCTGCTTTTGTTAATTAGTTCAAAGTTGCGTGACTCCAATCCATAATTATCACAACAACGCGACAGGTTTCCCACATTTCTTGTCGAGAATTTTTTTCTGGCAGGTTTGCTACTTGCTTCTCTTGCCGACCATAAAACGCAAAGTAATTCATTCCATTTTCCGCGGCTAAATGGTTGCCTCTAATATGAAATTATTGAACGCTCACATAAAACTTAAATGCCACCCCAAAATTGGTGTAATTATTGATTCATATTTCCTTTTCACAAAAGAAACCTAACGTTTAAGTTGAAAATTTGTGTTTTATCAGCACTCCCTAAAAACTTTCGTTATACTGAGCCAATAAAATATTTACAAATAACACAGAGTGTGCTTCCAATTTAAGGGATCATCGATAGCTATCAACATCGCGTCATCATGCTAAAGAATTAGACTCGGAATTGAAGTGGATTTGGTCTAAAGGAGTTTAGAGTGATCTTGTTTAAGTGGATCCTGGAAGATGCTTTTCTAAATCCTTCCGCGGTTTACTCGAGTGATTGCTCCCCCATTTTTATTATTATCATGAGTGAATTATTCGATTGGAGGAGGAAGCGTGAGTTTCATTTTGGAGTCTTCTAAATGCTGGTTTTTCTGAATAATATGATCCGAATGGAGAACTGGAGAAGAATGAGACCCTGACGACAATCGAATTGATTTTATTTCACTTTCCCCTGGGAATCATTTCAAAGAACTCTGGGCCACACTCTCCTTTCCCTTTTATTACTTCTACTCGGGCACAATGGAAGAAACTAATTCACTTTGTCCACCACCACCACCACCGTTTATTGTCAACAGTGTCTCCAAAGCGTTTCATCAACATCCCGAGAGAATTCAAAATTGAACTTTTCCATTCCAGCCCATGCGATCCGGGACTCATTTCCCTAAAAATTAAAAGCGTAAATGAGTCTTGACAGTTTTCCAGGCGGATTTAATAATTCAAGAGGTAACTGTAAATAATATGGAAAGAAAGGCGTTCCGCATAGTCTAGATATAGAGAATCATGTTGTGTAACGAAAGTAGCAGCAGTGAGGATTGTGGGCGTTTTGTTAATTATTGTAATGAAAGTTACAAGTCCAAAAGTGCCGTCGCCAGCGTCGTGTCTCATGGCTTCTTGGCCAAGTTCTCAATCAATATCAGTTTACAATGCTACTCTGTGTGTGTATATTATACAGCGTAAAAGCTCCACTGGAGAAAGTCCGTGTTTCCATTCCCATTACATTTAGGGAGGGGAAGTGAAAGCAAGCGGCGAACTTTTACTCAATGTTTCCATTTGGATTTCTATACTCGCACCTCTTCCGCTTCCTTATTCCTATAAATGCTAGAACTAAAGACCTACGAACAAACTACTGGAAGAGTTGGATAGTACGCTCTCCGTGTCTAAACTTCTATTTTGGAATGCTGGTCATGCTGTTGCTACTAAGACTTGCCACCTCTCTTCTTCTGGGGTAGGAAAATGTACAGAGCAAAGGCAAGAAGGGTTAAATCTCGCAGTCAGTATATAGTTGAACTTCTGCGTTTTCTCATAAAGAGGGCCATAAAAATTATTTAGGCAACTGACTATGGGGCCTGGTAATATAAGCGGATTCGGAACTCATTGCGTCCTGTGTGCAGCTTGTGATTTGAATATCTGAAACACTCATGGAGGCTTCCCCGTGTGTAATGGATTCCGTTTTCCCATCCACATAAATAACGCGCCTTCTTTCTCTTTCCACTATATCTAATAGGATAAAATGTTGAACATGACTCGCTCAATTTCATAAATCAGCATTTCTTATCCGCAATGAATTTAGGAGTTTGAGGAGTCTGGCGGTGTTCTCGAATTCTGTCTTCATTATTCTTGGCTCTGAATGAGAAAAGGGAGGAAAGCCTCTAAACCAATTTACTGTAAGTATTTGGTTGATCGTTTCCACTAATATGGAGAATGGGAGAGAGCAAACGAGAGAGCGAGAGGAGAAGAGGAAAGTGACAAAAGATTCCGACGGATAAGTTTTTGATTGGAGTGATTATAGGATTGAGATGAGAAGTGAAGTGTTTGATGAGGATGTTGTTTGGAAGGATTATCAGATGATCCATAAATGATTCCATAAGTCGTGGTGGTGGTGGTGGCATGTCGGAAAGATTTGATCTAAGGATTCTTTTGGAGAAGTGTGTAGCCAGTGTAGCAGTAGCGCTAGCTTGCTGGTCGTTGTGTTACTTTCACTGGCAGCCTCAAGCCTTAAGTCGGCGGAATTCGGGGACTGTGGTTCCATAGTTGTAGCCTTCCACTAACTTTCTCCCTTACAGTAGTTATTGATCTCTCCTTTAGATCTGCTCTTTTGAGGCTCTTTTCCGTCAGTTGATAAAAGGGAGAAGAACTTGAAGAGGGAAAGAGAGAGATTGGTTAGAAAGCTAAACTTTACTTTCTCCTTTCAGTGGGAACGGCGAAACAGACGTTCCCCCTGGAAAGTTTGTCTCCCAATCTGGTTTTATCAGAAGAGTCAAAGCTTTTCAAGTATACGACTCTGAAGTTATAACTGTTATAACCAACCCCTTCCTTCCTTCCATTCCAACATTATTTTGGCTCTGTAGTTTTTAGTTTCGCTGAAAGGAAATGGTCTTTCAACCACGAACCAAATGCTTTATGTGGTTGCGCGTATATTGTCTTTGTCTTTCCCTGAAGTTGTTTGGGTTAACTACGCCTGATTTAAGAATAGGAGAAGCCCTTCCTTTCTCATTTGGAATTCATTGTGATAATCTCCCTTTCTTGGTGGAAAACTTTAGCAGAAAATATGGGAAAGCTTCCCCAGTATGTAGGGGCCTAGTTAGTATATATAAACATAAAGGAAAGCAAATCTTTTATTGGATTTCCTCCTTTTTTACAGTGGAGGCATTTGCTCTCTATGGAACTTCTCAAAAGGAAAACATTAGTTTCAAACATCAAAAGAGAAAGTCATCCGATATTTCAACCTTCCCTTCTTTCGTTTTTTTTTTGAATTATACCCGAAAATATACCCTGTGGCGTCCCTCCGTCAACCTAAAATCCAATCCCCTCCTTTGCCTTTATTTTTCCATCCTCGTCATTTATCCCATCAAAGGATATGGCAAAGCAGAGTCATAAAAGAGAGGGGAAATACATACAGAAGTCAGATTTCGGAATGAATTTAGGCGAGAATGAAGCCCGGGCATTAGGGGAACGGTAATAAGTTTGACACTATGTTCCAGATAGTTTCATCTTCCGAGATGCGAATCCAATTTTTCCTCTCTCCCTTTCTCCACTTTTGCAGACACATTCTAACCCTTCCACCACTTCCTTCGTGTCCATTGAACTTATTTTTCGGTGATGATTTTTTGTGTTCAGTGTGTGTAGATTTTTGGTTAACATTTGCCTGGGATTCAAAGGTCTGCACCACCACCGCACTACCATAGTATTCGTCTACTTCCTCATAAATGTATCCATTTACGTTTTTTGTGTGTCTTCCCTTAGTCAGCCAGCCATGTCAGCCAGCCTCTTCGCTTTTCCTGCAGCTGAACAAGACCACAATGTTGCAGTAAGGGAGAGCATAGGGTATCGTTTAGAGAGCTTGAAGGCAATTTTGTTTCCTTTCCGAATATCCAATGTTTCTGTTAATCCTAGGTGACATTTTGAGCTTGGATGGACTCCGTCCATATAAGTTAATGACTGGGGTGAAGTGATGAGGGCAAATGGCAAGTGATTAGGACGTCACTGGAGCAGTGAACTCTGCGTGGCCTCGGCCTTATCTCGGCCGAGTGTGTGTGTGTGTGATGTTTCTTTCCAGCAGATTCCGCAGTTTAATTGTGGTTGCTCTCGGGCCTTCCATTTAGGGTGAATCAAGTGAGGAGGATTGACTTATTCCATTAGGCGGATATGACAATGGGCCATAATAATAATAACAGTATCTCCTGGCTGAAAAGAACAAAAGGGGGAAGTATTTCATGTTAAGAAAGATTGAGAGAGACGCACGCGTCCGCGTCCACATCACTACACCCCAAACATCAACTCTCTCTTCTTTCCAAGTAGTTGCCAAAATTCTGGTGAGGTTGGCCCATGGCAAAAAAAAGCCTTTAGTGCTTCCCCTAGCTTGTAATATAACTTGGTTCGGTCTGCGATGTGATGATACCCACGACTTCCAAAGATTTTCCCATTGCTTCCAAGCACCGTCGTCGGCCCAGAATTCCCCGACCTTAGCTTGCTCAAAAGACTTCAGTAGCGAGTGAGAAGTCGACGAGGGAGCACGCTGCGCGGAGACGCCGTACAACGCAGGGAGTTAAGCCAACCTCTCAAACTCAAACATCGCACTTTGGCAATTTGGTTCCAATATCACCTTTGTAGTTTGTTGCCAATTACAAGTATCACACGCCCACCCTTCCCGGAAAAGTTGGACGTAAATTTTTCTGACGAAAAAAGATTTAAGCTTCGCCGCCTCCGCCCTCGGAATCGTTTCCTATTAAGACTGAAAAACTTTCTCCAGAGCCCTTGAGCAACTTGAGTGAAAGTGGCGTCACTCAAAGAAGTGACGACGACAACGTGAAAGGCTTCCCCATTTTCCGCTTCTCCCAAACTTACCACTACTATATACGCCAAGGACTTTTGACCTCATTATCACACCCACAAAGATTCTCGTCTGACGTCTCCGCTCACGACATCCGATTATTTAAAGGAACACAACTTAAGTAACTTCAAAGAGGCCCAGTACCCACTCGTCACTCGTCAAAACTGAATTAAGGAGGAGGACGAAACATATTATTCAAAGGAGCTCATCGATTTTCCCATCAACTTTCGCCCTCGTTGACTTGGCTGACTGGCTTGCATTTTATCCCGGACATAAGCACAGAGGCACCGAAGGAGAAAGTAAAGTAAGTTGGTTTCGGATTCCATGTCTTTTTAGATTCATTCGCCACGTAAGCTCCATTAGCTCATTTCCCAGGCTCTCTCAAGGTTTTTCTTCGTATGTATTGGAGTGTATGTACATCAAAAGTCAACCCACTTCATTCAGTCGTCATCAACCTCTGAGATATTCCACATCAATCCCCTCCTGAGAGTTGCTAGGGAGGAAAACTGTTAAGGAAAAATGATGCGATTCTGGCGATTGAATTGCGTAATTCATATGTACTTTTTTTTTCTAAAATTGCTAAGGCTAAATGTGCAGCAGCCCCATTTGCTCACTAAATTTCATCCCTGGATTTTTCGAGGACATAAGGAGACGCGGGTTTGAGTGGGTGGGATTAGAAATCTTTTTCGTTTGCGGCGAAGAAGATGAGCGTGCCTCGTGGAATTTCAATTCTTTATTCGATGACTATTTTTCATTGTTACTGCAAGACTTTGTTTCTCTTTCGTTAAAATGTGCACTTTGCTGATGGGGAGAGAGAGATTACAAAACCAGTCAAATGCGACGTGAGTGACCAAATTAGGTCAAAAGGAATGAGCACAATGCACACACCAAAAAGTAGCAAATTCTGTCACATTTATCGTACACTCGCAACAAAATGTGTGTGTGGAGTGTGGAAAAATGTGTCTTCTGGACCGAATCAGAGGAAACACGACATTTTTCCTTGATTGCGTAAAATCCACCTGAACAAGTGCGTCACCCCAATGTCATCCAAGCCATTGTTACTTCTACAAAATGAACTGCAAAAGAAAAATAATAGTAGGGATGAATGGATATTAAACAAGAGAGATGCAAAGCTGATTAGCGCAGCAGTGTACTGATGCTGGATACTTTATGTATAAAGGTAAAAGGTCCATGGGAACGTTTACTGCTCCAATGGCAAAACCAACAGTCAAGGTTACCTGCCACTTTTGGATTTTTTCCCACTTGAAAGCCTTGACGCATATAAAGTCAAGTATCAAATAGATTTCGATTTCCGTTTCAACAGGAGGAATCAATTTGGAGGCGTTTCTTTTTGCACGTTTACATCTTTTAGCCCCTTTTTGCAGACGTTTCGGGTAGTCCCTTCGTGACTTTATTTTGGGGACCTTATGGGGGGGGGGAAATCAATCTCCATATCTGGGTGGTAAGAAGGCATGACAGTAGGTGGGGGTAGGAAGGGGGAGGGGGGTATTTCTGGTGGTTCGAAGGTAGACAAAGAGTCATGTCGTGTCATGTGAATGTCTCCCATTTGTATGCATGAAGTGGATATGCTTTCCTAACAAAGACCCTCCCATAAACTCCATTCTATTTTCTGTATTCAGGGAGAGGGTGATTTGAAAGAGTAAATGGCAACTATAATTCCATTTCCAGCAGTTAGTGAGGAATCCACTGAATAATTCCTAACAATTCAACTCCTGTAATTGAGGGGATAATTTCCCAAGTAGAGAATGAGGTGACTACATCTTTGTTGATCTTTCCACACCGGAATTATAAACTACCGCTACCACACAAGCTCACCGCCGCCATCACTCCAATGCTTTATAATGCTGTGTAAATTGGTAGAATGTGAACAAGGGGGCATGGTAAAGGGGAAGATTCCATTTGAATTGATTACAGCTAAAACTACACACAACTACTGCCGATTGATTATTTCACGGATCGGCTCTCTTAATCCAATTAGGCCAAGGTAATAGACATGACAAGCGAGAGTCATCCAATATTAACTCTCCTGGTCCCCCTGCGCCGATGAATCCAAGCATCCTTCATCTTTCAAAATAATAATAATCTCGGGGGCCACAAGTGTATCCGGCATCACACTGAATTGGCTTCATCCCTTTTCTTCACGCGCAATAAATAAATGGTGTTTGCAAGGATGAAGGGATGGTCATCGGCTAGAGATGGATTATTGTGGTTCATTGTAATATTATTCTGTATTGTTGGGTTTGTTGAAAAAAATTGGAAGGATGGCAGCGCGTAGTTTTCCCATCATCATCATCCACTGCAACAAGGCAGCAACAATGGATTTCTCTATTGTCAAGGATCCTTGGTAACAGGACAGGGGTTGAAGTGACGAGGCTGCACGTAGCCCTTCTTCTTCTTCTTCTGACTCACAACCAAAGATTAAAGGGGATCTTGATTTAGACAAAGACAAAACTGGTTTTCATTGGGCTCTTTTAAGAAGAAGTCTCTGTTGCGCTAAGGAAATTATCCACATTTTGAATTCGCATCATGGAGGAATGAGCAGCGGATGAAGTGTTGGTGTGGTAAGTGCAGGGTAAAGGCGCAAGAGTCGGATGATGACTTCTTCAATTTCCTCCTTCCTTTCTTGAAAGTGATGGGATGACGATAATGGAGTCGGACTCATCATGTCCTCCTATATATCTGCTCTGGAGAAGATACCCGCTGGAAGGAAACAGTTTTTATCATATTGTTTGATGTTTTCAGTTGATTCATGAGCAGCTTCAAAGCATTTCTGGTGATATACCCCGCACACACTAACCTCCCTTGAGCCTACGAGACCCTGGGACTTTTCCTGGGCTCCGGTTTCATGGAGATAAAGGCACTTTGCCCTCCATGTCATAAACTCTGTCCCTTCTTGGATGTAATACTGGATATTGGGAAAAATTTACAATTCGATTTATCCACCACTAAAACTTTTGGCCTCTTTGAATTTAGATTGGGTTCATTTTCCAAGGTTAATAGGTCCATCATTTAGTAAAACGAAAAGGCCGTTTATTTGGAACCTTCCTCCAATTTTCTCAAATACGCCATTGAGATCACATGGTCTAAAAAGCCTTTGCAGAGCCTTGTGTGGATCTAAAAGTGAAGAGGAGGGGAGTTGCAAGCTGCAGCTGCAAACTTCTCGATTAAAATGGAAAGCAAAAAACTTGGATAAATTATAAACCCTTGTCTTTATGTAGATAAAAACACAATGCGATTTAACAATTAAAGTTAAAAATTAGTTGATTAAATTATGAAGGCGAATTATTATTTAATTCACTTTGCCGGAAGTGAGACTTTGTCATCAAGGGATAAAAAAAGGAGCGCGGATGGAAAGAAAAATCAGAGACAAAGAAAGGGTCTCGTTTTCGTCGCTTAAAATTTTTGACGAGCGCGGAGAGCAGAGGATTTTCCACATCGCAGTTTTTGGCAGCCTTCTCTCTTCCCTTGTAAATAAAAGTGCTTGTAATCCGTTCTTTGTGAATTCAATTAAAACAAAGTTGATTTATCTCACTTTTTACGGAACTTTTACATAAATATCCACCACCACCGCCACGGTGCTACAGAGAATGATAGCGCCCTACTTTGGCTCTTGTGTTTCCCTTTACAACCACCGCCGCCACTTCATTTTATAATCTAACATCCTCATCTCCTACACAAATCTCAGGTGACCTTTTTTTTATATTATAATAGTACACATGACCCGAGCCTGGTGGTATGGTGCATGAAATCCATTCCCGTGTCTCCGTGTCTCTTGTACTTTGGTATTTATTGATTCATCTGTTTTTGTTTTAGCTCACAGCAAGCATTCCTGAAGCTCGTTGCTAGCATAGAGCTTTTTGGCCAAAACTTCTTCATCGTTTTAGACTCTTGGCTGTGTATTTCTTTACAGATTTTCTGGGTATATTGAATCTTTTTTGAGGTTATTTGTTCCCATCATCCATTTTATTTTCATTCTTCTAATTTCCCCTAGCAGGCAGCCAAACCTCTTCTTCTGTCAAAAGCCCTCAACAAGTTAACAGTAGTTGGATACTGGCAGCTCTCCCCTTCCGTGCGTTTTCTGCTTCTGAAGTGTATGTATGAAGCCAGCATCGCATCAGCCCAGGACTTACCAGGATTTACTTCTATACATTTTGGACTGAGGGGAGCTACACGACGGCAAAAGTATTCATGCTGCTGCTCCTGTGAGAACCAGTTGTTCATCGTTTCCTATCTTGTCCTCGTGCTCATAAACTCCCAGTTGCCGTCATCAAACTCACTCCCAGCCTAGTCCCCTTCCTTAGTGCCAGGATTGAGGTCAAACGGAGTGGATCTCTGCGTTTCCCGATCAAGGGTAGCCAGTTTGTCACTCAAGGGATCCATCCAGGAACCTCAGTCACTCAAAAATTCATAAGTTCCGCAGAAGCATTCCATTAGTTTACTAAGTAGTTGTACTTCCTCTCTCTCAAGTTTGTTTTCTCAGGTCATCGCCGTTTCAGCTCAGGCTCAAAAGGTGATAAAAAGAGGCTTCTTTGTCTTAATTTAATGTATACACATCCCTTTTCTTTGGTAAAGGGATGTAAGGGATAGAATGGAAGAAGGTATTGTGACATTTGGTATTTGCTGTAATTGGTGGTTCCCAAAGTTTATACAATTTGGGCGACAACAAGGAAGGGAACTTGTTTTTTGTTGCAAAGTGACTGTTTAATACCTTTGCTAAAATTGAACCTAGTCAAGTGAAGTGGGTGGCTTGAGAAAGTCCACTTAAAGTGACGACAACTGCATACTGGGTGCTTGCTTCAGAGCATCAGTGACAGGAGAAGCACAGAGAGGCATAAGTGCCACTGAAACACTTGACAGGAGGAGGTGACTCTGTCATACCCTCGTTTTACGCATTTGTATTTTCTCTATGGTACTTAATTAACTTAGCAACGATAGGAGTTTAAAGCCCTGAATCACAGCCCACCCACCTCCATCACCAGATTCAATTTCTCTAATCATCAAGATGACGTTTTTATTGAAACTTTGATTTTTTATTCATTGCAGAACTGGAACTTCAGTTACTCGTCATCTGCTTGTTGCTGGATTATCAAGTTGCAACCATAAGACCACTACTGCTGCTGGAAAGAATCCAACCCTAATAACACAGCTAAACCAACCACAACTGCCGCCGCTAGCTGCTGCTAACTTGACGTTTAATCTCCTTGCTACTACACTCACACTACAATGTCATCCTGCTCTGGGATTGGCTTGTCATCCACCACATCCATTTTCAGTGGAGGTCTCTTTTCGGGAAACTCAAGGAGACCCTCCATGTTCACAGCGAAATATCGACTTCGGGAAGAAAGGAAAAAGGTAAACTTCCATTTCGGATGGATTAAATGGCTCTGTTAAAGGGAAAGAAAAGGGCCCTTGTGAAGTCTTTAAATGTAACTCCCAGTCCCTGTGCTTCATCCCTATCTCATCTAAACAACGACAACGGAGGAAGTTCGTTGGGGAAGGGAGTGAGGAGATTTCCATTGTTGTTCTTTATGATTGCGCATTGTTATGATATTATTATTATTTCGACTACGACAGGCTAGCGGTGCGGTCGTCTAGATCCTCAACGCTTCTCAGTCTCACCCATTGATGGCTCATTAATTGGAGAGGAAAAGGACAGAAGAATAACCTCAAAATATTACAAATGTTCCCATTATCTCGAATGCGCAATGTAAATGTTAGATTCATGGCTGCGGTCTCATAACCACGTCACTTCGTTGACATGATAAGCCCGCACAGCAACAGTTCAGCTCACTTTGCTCACTGTTTAGACAAGCAATTATTACGACTAGGCGAGCAGTGGCCCACCACGAAAAAAAAACAAATTAACTCCTTTCTTTTGGCACAAGATATGACATGCATTAGCCCAAACCCCACAACCATTAGTCTACGATTCCAAAAGAGAAAAAATAATCGCCACCTTCCGCACAATAGACAATTATCGCCGCCCTTTGTTTTTAATTGGAGACGTCAAGTCAATTTGGCATGAAATAGAAAACAGCTTGGGAGGAATAAGTAGCTGGCAATTTGATTTGGCTTAATTTATAGAGAAAAAGAGGAAGGAACTTTTGTGCATTGTGCATAAGACGGAAGTGGAAGTTAAAGATTGGATTTATAGATGACCTATCTCAATAATAGTACATTTCTGAGAAAACTTGTAAACGATGTTGTCGTCATTGTGGATAAGCCCCCAAGGTCAAACTCCAGTGTGGTTTAATGATTTCGACTTTTCCTTTTCTCTTCAGGTCCTCAAGCTCTCTATGAACAAAGTGCGGAGGATAGAAGATCCAGAGAGTTTCCTTCGTCGATCAGTCCTCATTAACAACACCGTCAAACGACTCCAACGGGAAGTTCGTGAAGAGAAAATGATGCGAAACGGAGGCTACATGTCAAAGCTAAGTTCCATGCATACCTTCCGCAAGAGCTTCGCCTCATCACGTCGTCTCCAGGAATTAGTCCATGCAGATGACCTCATGGATGAGAGCCCTTCCCTTTGTGACTCTTCTGTTTATGCTCCGTCGATCCTCACTCAACACAACTCACGGAAGCGTCCATTGAGGGAGGATTCGGACTGTGACGTTGAGGAAGTACTCAGTCAGATCTACAACCCACCGACTCCTTGCATCATCTCAGCCATCGAAGAGGAGGACCCTACCTCCGTCCCTGCCTCACTTGCATGTCTTTCTACCCCAGATGGGGAAATCAAGAAGCCTCGAATGAGTAATAGTGTTGAAGAGAGTCTTGCAACTCCTTCCGACGTCAACGATTTTCCCGCATCGCTATCATTGAATCAGGAGATTGATCATGTCCACGAGCTGGAAATTGATGTGGACGTTGTGGGTGAAGATGAGCAGAGTGATTGGTCGACTAATTGCGTTGCCGCATGCACTCAAGCCATGAGCTCTGAAGCTGTTGATGAGGTCATGGATGAGTTTCGACTGGACTTCCACTTGACAAGCCCAAGTGTCACCACCTCAGAGTCAGAGGTTGAGCCCTTGCTGTCTGAGCATCACGAGCTCAAGCCATCTGATGAGACCAAGGAGAACACCTGTGAGGACGTTTCTCCTACCCTGTCAACATGCTGCCCTCCCGGACTCAACATCCCTTTGACTGATCTCCCTGTCCACCAGCAACAAAAGTGTCCAAATAATGCAGTCATCAACAATGTAGTGGTGGGGAACCCTGAGAATGGCAACGCTCCAGAAAAGCAGTTCTCCTCCTGTGGCCACTCCTCTATTTTTGGAGAACTCCAGTCCGTTGTCTTCCACAGTCTCATCGCTTCCCTCGAAACATAGGCCGTCTACCATTAATTTCTTCTACTCAAAGATCAGCAGCAAGATCCCTTGATTGGGCAGGCTCGATTACAAAGACGTGTCCGGAAGTGCTACTGTTTAAGTGCTCCTCTTCATCATCCAGATAGCCTTTTGTGTGTCTAGAGGAGTGTCACCTTTTGGTATATTATTATTATTATTATGTTAAGATGGTGTTTGATGTCTTCGTCCCTTTATGTAATTGTAATCTAAAGGAGCTTAGTAGCTCCCAAACTCTCTTCCCTCTGCCACCATTCCTGGAGACGGAGAAAATCATTATAGTCATTCTTTAAACATCTCGCCTTAAATTACCCTTCTATTCTATCCTCCTAAACTCCAGCAACTCTGTGAATTCTTGTAAACTAATCATGAGTGACCCCATTTAGAAGAATCTAATTTGGAAAACTGCTTTTGACAATATTACCAAAGAAAGACTTGTAGAAGTTCCGAAATCACTGCGCGCCCAAAGTCCTTGAAAGTCCGACTTCACTACTTTCAACATAATCATATAGATTAAAATAGGCAGAAGTTACAAAGTGTAGTCGAGGATTTAAGATTTTCTGGCGGATTTCAGGATTAACTCCCAAGAGATCGGATTACGAGGTGTTAGAATTTTGAAAGTCTTTTTATGTGTAGTATAAGTAATATAAGTATTGGCCGACAGGAAGGAGAAAGGAGATTTTGGATTGTATAGTTTGGTTTAAGGTCACACACTGTCTAAACTGAATTTCCCTGTACTTAAAACATTTAATTAAGAAGTTGGATCATCGCTTGAGCGATCCATCGCAAAGCATTCACACGAGAGTCTTACTTAGCGTTATCCCTTTGATATCTGAGAAGGGAAAGACGGAGAAAGGCCGACGCACAGGAAAATTCCTTAATACAGGAAACGAACTTTATGAGAATATGTGAATTGTAAGACTTCTCCCACGCATAGAGAGAGGCAACGAACTGGGAGAAAGTTCTCTCCTTTCACTCTCTTTTTTCAATAGTCCAATCCTTAGACGTTTATTCTAAGATCTATTTATACAGACAGAAATTAAGGATCAATAAAAAACAAAACTCGAAAGTCCAGGGGTCCAGAGACACAAGACGATATGAGATGCTCTTTTATTGGTTTACTCGGAGAGCGGTTGGATTGGAGAGACCGTAGACGCTCGCTGGACTTTGGCTTATTTGATACCGCCGTAGTCACATCGTGTTGGCTAGAAAATATAGGCGCTCGTCGGGGAAAGCGAAAAGTTGAAAGCTGTGAATGTTCCTTTCTGTGTATTATTCAAGTTTTGTGAAGTTTAGTTGGGGGAAGCCTCTTCTTACCTATTGATTATTTTTATATCCTTTTCCCTTCATGCCGTTCACTTTCTCCCGAAAAGAAAGCACCGGATTTTTCCTGCTCCTTTACTTTTCCCTTCTCCTTTCCTATCAGGATTTTTATATCTCCTCAAACATTGAGCGACTCTACACTCCTTGTCCAAACCGATACGGCTACATAAATAATGTGGATCGTAAGAAAAGGAAACCATACTTTGGCCCAAACGACTTTCTACCTCCTAAACACCACGAACGAAACTTATCCGCTCGACGCTCAGTTTTCTTCATGTTCTTGAAGGATTTCAAAGCTAGGCAGCACTACATAACTTTGACGCCGAAAAGTTTCTACTCTTCCAAATCAATAACCTCATGGGAATTTAGAGGGGACGAGTTGCTAATTGCAACTGCCAGCAGATTATTATAATCATATCAATTTCAATAGCCAATTATAAATCCTCAGGATACATCACCAGATACATATCAAGTGGGGACAAAGAGCGAAATATGTGTTGAAAATTCATAACTATAGGAGCGACATAGATGGTTACGGAATTGCGATAAAAGCCAGATGCATCCGTCATGATTGTTACAATAATCCTAATTTTACGGTAGTGATGTGATTTGGAAATACGATGGGCCACTCTATGCACATTTATTTGACGAAACTTCAATTAGTTAATCACGATTTACTCATGAGACTGGCACACATGACGTTTCTGACGTCACCAATAAGCCACACTTAAACTGACGTTTTCACTTTAATTTCCATTCAATACATCAATCAACACCCCTCACTACTATTATTGCAATGAAAATCAATTCCATCAAGCTAGAGACATTAGCAAGTTGGAATGAATGACTTTTAAATCTCACGTTATTTTCCATTCCACCATTTTTTCAGCATTGTGTATCACTGATAGGAAAGCGGCCTTGGAGGCGAAACTCGTGTAGCCCCTGTCTATTATAGCAAATCTTCCATTTTCACTCTAATTCCATTTCCTGGACTTTTTTTTCTGTTAGAATTGCTTAACTTCCTGAAAGAAGTTATGTCCTTATAAAGTTAAACGTGTGTGGATGATAGTCTGCGTGGCTGCAGACGGCCTTAAGCTTCGTCCTTTTGAAATTTTGAACGGATCTGGACCAAGTAGCTTTTTATCGCAGTTGACCGGGCATGACCCAGTAGTATGATATAGTATGACACTATTTAGTCAAGTGACTAAAGAAACGATGACGATCATTCATTTCACACTTTACTCAGACATGGTATTTCACAAATTCTCGGCATATAAAACGACCCGACTGGGCCAGATATTAATTCAGTCTAAATTTTCTACACAAGCTGCTAAAGTGCAAGTATCCCTTGACAATGGTCATGAAGGTCAACTCTGCTGGTTTATCTCTAATCCTAGCCCTAGCCTTAGGCTTGGCTGTCGCTGTCGACCAAGGGACAAATTGTCCGGGATGGACACTACCTCAGGTAAAAGGCAATACAAACTTTTGCACAATACCCCAATTGAATTCTTTCTCCTTTCGGAAAAGGGAACGACTGTAGAATGCTCGTATCCGGAGAATCCTGACGGTTTTAGTGACTGCACGGAAGAGTCACCTCTGCACACTGTGGTCAGGGTCAAGTGCCTCCGTCATTATAAAAGTTTTGACGGGATAACTGAGCGGGTTATTCGCTGTGGGCGTGGTGGGAAGTGGCGAAAGGAAAAGGGATTCGGTGAATTCAGCTGTCATCTCGGTAAGGGGAACCGGATATACATGTGACCCCAGGGGGACTAGAAGTATGAAATAATGGACGTTGTTTCCAGATGCTGATGGATTCATAGAGAAACTGATCCAGAGTCAGAGGGTTTTGATCTTCAGCAAGAGTACCTGCATCTACTGTCAAGAGGTTGGGTGATGCCAGTTAATTCTCAAGTGCTCCTTCCCCGCAGCCCCTTCATATTTCCCTTCTTTCTGTTTTCAGACGAAAGCCCTCTTTGCTCACCTGGGTGAGAAGTACATGTCCGTCGAAGTGGACCATCTGGAATCACGTAAATTACCATCATCTCCTAATACTGAGCGGTGTTCATTTTCCAAAAGGAGTTGTTGAACATTTACTTTGGAATTATATAGACAAAGGAGACTTGTTGAAAGGAGCCCTCTGGCGGAAGACGGGGATGCGGACATGGCCAAATGTCTTTGTAAATGGTCGCCATATCGGCGGTAACGAAGCTACGAAGAAGGCCTATCACAGCGGAGCATTAATGACATTCCTAGGAAGCAGAAAAATCAAATCNCCTCTGGCGGAAGACGGGGATGCGGACATGGCCAAATGTCTTTGTAAATGGTCGCCATATCGGCGGTAACGAAGCTACGAAGAAGGCCTATCACAGCGGAGCATTAATGACATTCCTAGGAAGCAGAAAAATCAAATCCCAACAGTATTAAAGTTTAAGTTTTCCTTTTAATGGTAATTAAGGCTAAAATCATAACATCATCACACTCACTGCAATGCTACCACACGTCTCCAATTAACTTTTTATACAGAATCGCTTTACTCCACGTAAACAAACGAAATAAATTACAGCAAATTGGATTATCAAAACATCATTTAATTTCATGGGTTTACTGGTTCTGTCTTTTAATGGGACTTGAGTGGCCAGAATAAAAAGCTGAAAAAGGTGCATTGTACACCTTGAAACATTTCTACACGAGGACAAAGGCAAGGCTATTACACACACGTGGTTACTTGGTTTCACCTGGGATTCAGGACAAAAAATAATACAAAGGCGTTGGAATCCCATTCTTTAGCCTACCTAGGGAAGCTGAATACATTCCACTGAACATTAATTTCCACACACTGCATTCGTGTGGGAAATAAAACAACATTTTTGGCAGATTTCTCATCATATAACTTTGGCACTTGTAGTTTTCTCCGAAAAGTAGAAAGAGAGAGAAAGCTAAACACTTCTCATTTTCGGAATTCAATTGAGAAAAAGCTCATTAGCTCGTTTTAATAATCTCTCTGTAACAAAATTGAATCATTTCGTATAAAAATGTAAACACGGATTTATAATGTATACGCATAACGCCATGAAAAAGTTCGGTATCATCCTTATTGTTCCTTCTCGATGGCTGCCAGTGCTTTTGTGGCTAGTTGAATCATTTCATTTTCCTGTGTAATTAATAAATTATAAGGTGAGTGATGAAAACGGAATCACGCATATAATTTCCATAAATTTTGAATCTCCAATACACATTGGAGAACATGCACTGTCAGCAGGTACCTTCAGTTCACGACGCGTGCGTAGACTCCTCCCATGGTAAAACGGATAGTATGACCTTGACCCAAAGATGGCTGGCCCAATGTACACTGCGACAACATAAAGGATCAAATAGATTATGGCAATCCATCCGATCCAATAAATGATTGGGGAGTAGGCGTTCAACCCACGACTTTCCCGAGAGGACACCTCCGTCATCCTCGCTTCCTAAAATTACACACAAGATCGAATCCCACGGTGAAAGTAACGGTGAAAGTTTCAGGAAAGGAAGCAGTGGAGAATAGTTCCGCTGCTGAAGAAATATATATAGTTTTACCTCCACTCCGTTTTCCAGCAGCTTGCTATCTTCCATCTCACTCGATTTCTCTTTCTGGATGAATGCTGGAACCCAAGAACTTTGTTGACGTGGCTTCGATGATTCCGTCTAGAAAACTAAAACCTTGTGTGCTCGCTCATCTTTCAACAAAGTTCGGAACACGGGAAAAGGGAGTTATGGAGGATTGGTAAGCGTTTGAAATCTTTTAAAGCGTCCGTTTGTCCCTTCATGATGAGATTTAAAACACCTACCTTAACAACAATTGAAGTGAACCGAGGGTAAAAAGGGATCATGAGGGGCCTTGGAAGTACTCCTTGTGCAACAATTACACCCGCCTTAAAACAGGGGGGTCGTCGCTTAGTCAGGTCAAAATATTCCCCCTTGTCTTTCAAAATATTTCAAGCCTCAAATTCAGATTTGTATTATTAAAGGGACATGGTCAAACGAAACTAAGTCCCCTTGAACCTGCCCTTCATAGAATTCATAGAATAAAATGTTTTATTTCCTTCAGAATCCTTTCAGCGCACAGCAGGTTGCCAGCCATTTTCTACATGGACTTGTCTCCAGTCTCGACTGTCGTGGTGGCACATGGAGCGACCATTCTCGTCGTCATTCTAGAAATGCTCCTGGTGTAATTGAAGACTTACTTAAGTGCTTTTTTAACAAGGAGATAAAAGAATTTAATTAGGCTTGTTTGGTTGTAATTCTTGGGGCAATATGCGAAAGTATGGCTGTTCAAAGCCATACTTTTTCCAGTTCTTGCAACTGCATTGAAATGAGCCAATGAGCGTAATGATGAGCGCAGTGATGAGCGGAGAGCGGAGTTATGAACGGGAGCTTTTTTATCACATTTTTTTCTTCTGGAAATGAGATGCACCTGATTTACATGCGATTAGGAATGACAGTCGAAAACTTTTACAGGTAACTAAATTTTCACTGGCAACTGGGGAGTATTTTTTAACATTTCAATCGGTCGCGGTCCTAACGTCATTGCAAAACTGCAACCTTGGAAATCAAGTGAGAATCATCCAATTTACGTATAAAAATAATGGTAATTTGATATGAAAAGTCTAAACTTTCACCGCTTTCTTTAGAGGTTCCTAGACCTTTTTCCACGGTGATTTGGGATAGGTTCAAAAGGCTTTTGGGGTTGAATAGTAATGGAGCTTGAGGTCGAGGTGGGTGATATACGTCGGAATGGAAGTACTCACCATCGATATCTAACCCGGAAACTCCTTATTTCGGAGGTAAGTAGCGTGTGATTCATCGCTGGATAAGCCTTATATGAATGCATTTATATTTTTTCAGAGTTTTACTTTTGTAAAAATTCGAGTTCTGCCAAGGGACCTGATTCCTGATGATCCTTCATTGGCTAACCCCGTGGAGTACACGAGCAACAGAAATATCACGCATTCCCTTACATGCGTAAGTATAATATCATAATCGTATGCTGATTGCTTGACATTCCAGTTATTAGACTGCGGTGGTGGAGAGCTGCTGGGATAAATTGTAGGAATTAAAATTAAGAGCGAGTTGGCTTCAGCTTCAAAACGCCTCCCAGCATCCAGAGCATTCGCTGCCTTGTGTTTTCTAGTAGAACGAGAAGTGCGACGTGGATGCGGAAGGTTTATTTCATTAATTACATTTGAATTCTGATGACATCATTCATTTGATATCAATTCTTCTTCATTTCTCTTGCAGTACATTTCACTGACGGCGAGGGACATGATAGAACAAGCAATCGTTCTAGCTAAGAATGCTCTACTAACTGATCAAAGGTTTACTACCATCGTGAAGAGACTGACTGAGCTCATCGACGGAGCTCAGCCTGAGCTGGCAATCCTCGTCATCGATGAACTTGTCACTAGGGCCCTTATTGGAAGCCCTTTCGACTGCCACGTCGTTATGCAAATACTCATAACCCTTCTTCGGAGAGAGCATTGGTGTAGCAGCATTACAAAGATTGTGACAATTCTTCGACAAATTATGCTTGTATGTGTCAACCTTATTCCTGCATTTCATTCCTGCATTCTAACTGATATACAAAAGTACATATTACTAATTTTTCGTAATTGATTCCTAGACGGAAGTTCCATCACCGGCAGAGTTGGGGCGAGCAGGATCAGAGAAACCAGGGCGCTACAGGCACGTCTACCTTCAGAGAACCTTTGAAAAAGTAATTAAGGGCCTACGACAAGTCGAGTGCGCTTGCCTTATGGCCGGGATCCTTTTTCTGGCCAATATTGACAACTCGCGTGATCAAATCAGTAGCTGTATCCTCCGTGAGCTAGTCGTAAGGGGAGCCCGTAGGAATCTCCATGTTTTCAACAATATATGCTTCTTGTTGACATCCATCTCGCAAGAGAGGCATTGCTCTAAATGGAGGATGTATGAAGAACTATTAAGCGCAGAGAACAAGTCCAGAATTGCCAGTGATGCCAGGCAGTTTGTCAGTTTTTTCACACCGGCACAAACTTTTGAGGACATCAATGCTGTCAACCATCTGAAATTGGTTTACGCCCAAGCCTTTACCGTTAGTAATAATATCAGTAAACAAAAGCATCAAAAGTGATCAAAATGTACTTAAACTCCCTTTGGCCTCTAGGACTCGCGTCTGGGGCAGATCCTCCGCCCTCCGCGAACTCCGATGGGGAAATCAGAGGAGAATCGTGTGAGCTCCCGTTGTCACTGGCACTCTCGTAAAGAAGCATACAAACTTATGCTTCAGTGCCTGTACTACAAGTTCCACTACCTATTTGATGAAAAGAAACAAGCTCGTCGTAACAAAATCGAGGAAGTTATGGGTACTGCCTACGTCCTTTACCACGGACTCACAAACTATATTCCAATCCTTGTCGAAAAGGAAGCAGCAGAAGAAGCAGAAAAAATAAGAAAGGCACAGCAGCAAGGAAGAAGAACGTCTATAGATCGGCAGCAGCACCCTCAAAGCATTCCCGGGACTCACACTAGGAGACACACAACTTGAGCATTTAATTGTAAATTAACCAAGATCATCTGCTTTGACAAGGAAGGACAAGGACAAGTCTTTTCAAACTAATAGGTAAAATTAGGTCTTCCAAGTTTTACTACTACTACTCCTCGGTCTTTCTTAAACTTTTCTCTTTTCTGTAAGAAGAGGAAATAATGAAATGATTCTTCTTAGAAGGGTGGTGTGGCAAAGCACTGCTCCGAGGAGAAAGCGTGTGTGTGCTTGAGAGCTGTGCTGCTACTCCCGAAGACCAAAGTTTTCTCCAATAGTTTGAAGGATGGGAATTTAGGGAGAAAGGAGTTCTCCCCCCATCAAGTCACACTTTCTCAAAATAGGTTTTATCTAAGGAAACAACGTTGTCGTCTCGGCTTCTAACTTTCACTTCTAAGACTTTCATCCAGGTAAAGGATAAAAAACTTTCTCTCCGCTCAAGCAAATCAAAGTAGCAGCTGCCTTGCCACTCGTCACATTCCTATTTTCCACGTTTTATATCTCACTACTCCCATCTCCAATGAACTTTCTTTTTTTATTCATCTTGAGGATGAGCACTATCACAAAATCCTAGCGTCGTCTGTCTCAATCATATAAAATAAATTAACTTAATTCCATCATCGTCCAGAATGGATCTTTCATCATATCCAATTGATTTCACACACCTCTCCCTTCTTTACACGCCCACACGTCAAACGTCCAATTGGACGGAATCACTTTCACTTCCGCACACATAAAGTCAACTTCCTCCTCACCACTGAGAGACTCCTCCGGTGCACGGACTAACTGTACTTTTCACCCGTCGACCTCAATCCTCTCCACTCCTGACTCAGCAATGGGGACAAACTTTTCCTCTATTTTAAGTAGGAGGATTGTTTTGTCTGTGATGGAACGACATTTGGGATCACGATGACCAGGAATCCATTTATGAACGACCTGTTACAAAACGACAAACTTATAACGATAATCCCCTAATGGAAGAAAAAGTTAAAAAGCTAAACTTACAATTCCTTCCATTCCATCCTCAGGGACCCAGTTCTTCCAGAAGGATCTTCCGCCTCGAGCTCTCATTGCATCTTCTGGCCAAACGACGTCAATTCTCCTGCCCATATTCAACCCATCGTAAACCTGGTTGGCATCCACAATCCGAACTTTCTGCAGGCTTGCCCATTTTAGCCCTTCCACACCTCGGTCCCTTTCACGAGAATTCCCATTCGCATCAGTCAAGAATCCTATATAGGGGAGGCGGCAAGCGTCAAAAGTAAACATCATGAGGAAATTCCTTTCAATGCTTTTCTCCTCTTTCCAGAGAGGCAAAACTTACCAGCTAAACTGGACAAAGTTGAGCTGGTTGGTTTGCCAAAGGAAACGTTGGATGCGGCACTTCCTCTGCTCAAATTTCTCCCCACTGACCCTCGTCCTAAACTACTCCCACCAATTTGACTTCCTTCGAGTGACTGACTAGCTGAAACACTCATTGCACCTGCCAACCATTCACACAGTTAAACCTTATGCGCTACAGCTTTCACTCGAATGATTCAATGCTAAACTCATAGTTACCAAGTGGAAGTGAGTTTGACGGTGCGAGGACATAGTTTCCTTCTTGTCCTCCATACACTTCCCCTCCTACGTCTTCTTGCGGAAGAGATGAACCACTAGAACATCCTTGACCACAACGGTGACGGATTCTCCGCCAGAGCTCAATAGCCGAGTCTTTGATTTTTGAGAAGCTGATTGGGCCTCCAAGAAGGGAAGTCAATTGAGTATGAGTCTCGGCATAAGAGGTGGTGAGAGGGGAGACATAAATTGGATCTGGAAATGAAATACAGAGTGAGGAGCAACTTTCACACTGCCCGCTTTTCTTTCCGGTCACAAATCACATTTTAACATAAGGAAACTACGGAAGCGATTCTTGGATTGAACTTACATCCGATGGGTTGGTCACAGGAGGAGTTGATTATGTTTCTCAGAGCCTGGAAGAAAAATATACAATGCAACCTGCATCAAGTCCGGAGCAGGAAAGACGTTAAGAGATTCTACTATAGGTAAGTATAGTATCTACCTGCTTCGCATTCTGGATGCTTCCTCGTTCCGGATCTCGATTCCGCAAGTAAACTAACTCCTGTTGTTGACCAGCCCACAAGCCACGGACACACTCCCGATTCAACTTGATTACACGAAAGCTCAAGTGTCGCTGCCATTTTAAATTTTCAAATCTTAAACTTAAAGACGTTATTAAAGTTTCCTTTGATCCACAATCTTACACGATTGAGCATGATGATCTTGTACTCGTCCGCCCCATCGTCAAAAACGTGCCTGAATTGGGGAAGTGAAAGAGCATTAGAGACCCGGAGTTTCCACACAGCCCCACTCGGGTTCCTTGATTTCCTTCCTTTCTCCACAAAGCGGAGAAAGCGGAGAGGAAGAAAAGGAAGGTGACTTTCCATTCATTTTTTATAAAGCTTTTCCAGAAGAATTGTGAGGATGAGAAAATAAATTCTAATCCCCAAAGGAAGAGTATCGTATGCTACATCCTGTAAATCACAAAGAATTCCGCCTTACCGGAGTGCCAGCAATCCTTCCCGACCTGCTAGTACAGCACCTTGAAGGGAGGAAAAGAGGAATCACGGGCAATCTGGAGTAATACTTAATTGAATCAATTCAATCATGCTCACTTCGCCAGGCTGGGTCGCCCTCATGTGAGATCACTAGGTGTTCCTCATGGAAGCAGATCGCATCAAATAAAGCATTGTGGTCATCATATTCGTTAGGGCACATGAAATGATCCTATAGCAAAAAATGGGAAATAGTTTGTACAGCCATTAATCAGTCTCTCGTAGTAGAGCTTTTAGTGGAGGCATGTTCTTACCTGGTGCAACTTTAATGACATTCGCACCGCAGGAGAAACTACTTTCTTGAGAAGATCCATGTCAGTGAAAACCCATTCGTCTCGTTGTGACGTGATCCTAAAGTCCCCTTTGAAAAGTGCATGGAGACCAAACAGGAAAAACTCCACACTATCCGCATCCACATATTTTGCATTACCAACCTTTGGTTTCCCAACTTTTACATTTACAATGAGTACCTGGACAATGAGTTACTATGAGAGGCAATGCCTAGCGCTCTCCTTGCAAGAATACTCAAAGCAAAGCAGAGAGAGACCACTTCCGATTCCCTTCCGCTTTCAACTTCATTCCCCTACAAAATAATCCAAATAATCAATATGCCAATTTACCAATTTGTTTACTTATCAAAGGATAATCTTACATTTTCTCGTTTGATGAGGCAAAACTTAATCCATGAATGATAGACATTACAGAAACTGCTCCTCGTGATTCCAGAAATAGTAAAGTCATAATCTTCGTCAATATTTACATTGAAAATCGGATCTAGTTCCGCATAGGTTTTGTCTAGGGTTGGCTTTAGTGCTGTGCGAATTGTATCTGACTCCAACCAGTCCAGTAGCTTTTCCGCTTTCATGGTGTAATAAATTACGCCCTGTAACCAGGATGAATGTATGGATTAAAAATATTCTTCCAGTGCATCGCCTCCAGTTAATGGAGAGAATGAATGAGTTGAATGAATGAGGATGTGTGTGTAAGTAAATATTTAGCCAATTACCTTGATGTAGTAGGTGATGAGTATCTTTCTGAGATCGTAGACTTGGAGCATGGAAACGGCACTATTGTCTGCAATGCTGTACCCTTCCAGAACATATTTGGCGACAGTCACTTCCCATGCAAGCCATCGTTGACTAAATGCGGCATTGGCACTTAGCATGGAAGGAAGATGTCCAGGTTCGCAACAGCAGCATCCTGCAGATTTTATCATAAAGTGGTATAAAAATAAATGTCACCTGTCAATCAAAAGAAGGTCACAAACACACTGACCTTCATCATCTTCCACTCCTTCCGAAATCGCTTCTACTTCCCGTTGTTGGCAATAGGTTCCTCTGAATTCTAGTCCTCTCATTTGGAACGTGAGTAGTCCATTCCCAATTTCAATCACATGGACAAGGCAGTTGAGGTAGTCGGAAGCCAAAACGAAACAGTCCCCTTGCGACACCAAACCCCAACGACCTGAACAAAACAAATAAGATTTATCATCCCGTTGGACTCTTTGCAATGTCAAAGCAAGCAAAGACTTTACCAAGTGCGACATCTCCACAGATTGAATCTTGGAGGGACCTCGTCAGATGTTCGTAGAAGATTGAGTTCAAATTGTTGTCATCTGCCCCTGGATTTTTTTCTAAGTGAGTCGCAAGTCGAGTGTTGGAATGATCCACCCGCTTGGTGTTGTAATTCTTTTCCCAAAACTTTATCGGACGGACGTAGGACGTGATGAAGATAGCACTCCCAAGGAAAGGATTCAGTGGAGCTGAGAAAATGGAGGAGATAAATGCCTGGAGAAAGAGCATCGCAGAATGGGGTACGCTGAACGGCTGTGTGATGTTGATTTAGTGAGTGGACAACGGCGAAAACATGAAATAAAAACAGAGACAAGTTTAGCATTTGCTAATTTCAGATCATAATTCCTAGTCCAATCAAAGTCATAAGGGGCCATTATTAGGGTTTTGGAAGGATTTCAACAAAGATCCCGTTCAGTTAACAAAGATTTTAAATGTTAAACAAGGTTTTCTTTCACTTGGAAAATGTTTAAAAAATGTTTAAAAAATGTTTAAAAAATCTTACTTGAGCAAAAGCGTGGAATGCAGAGCCCCATGAGATTTGCCTAGAATTGAAAGAAAGAAATTACTCTTTGCTACTTTACACAGTGACGAAATGAGGGCTTCTTCCTCTCAGTTCGTACCATGGGGAGATGTAACTGGTGACAAACTGGAGCTTAAGCCAAAGTTCGTATATTTTGTGAAACAAAATGGACATCAAGAACAGGTCCACGACAAATGTCTCCGATGAACCTTCCCAGTCAAACTTGAAGAATAAGATTGTGAAGGTGAGGATGATGTAGTGCTTGGATGGGTCCGAATAGCTCGTTCTCAGTGCCTTCAAGGCCGTAATCACGACTAGAAAACTGCCGAAAGGAAGTCCAAATCGTTCCTCGCGAACGACAAGAGCGGCCTCTTGTGTGAGCGCACTGATAAACATCAACGGATAGATGATGTTTCTCTCAAGGAAACAGGCGACAACGTAGACTTTCTCGAACCACATTAGTCTCGCCGCTTCTCTTGTCTCGAATTGGTTATATTCTCCAGGGAGCAGTACTGGATGGGCCATCAGGAGACTGTAGAAAACAAAAAATCCTTAATAATTCTTAAAAATAAAATTCAAAAAATTCTCAACCTCTATAACAGCACATAAACCCGAGGCTACCACAACTGTTGATTCACTTTCATTCAGTCACTCTCATTCCTCCGTTTGCTCTTTGTCCAGCGGCTAACCCGCCATTCATCTGTCTGTTATCCATTCAAATTGTGCTTAAGATTAAATTCAGAAATTAAAGTCTCTTACCACGGCATTTGCTTCCGCATTTGAGGAATGACATAGTGGAGCAAAAATCCAATCACAATTCCAACTACCCAGAGCACCGGCATGAGTCCTGGTTGAAGTGCACTGAACACCGTGCTTGAGTGAAGCGCAAAAATTAAAATCCCGAGGAATGGACAAGTGATCATGTCTGACTTGAGACGAGCATTGACGGTTGAGCGAAGTTTCTTTGGTAACGGATCCCCTTGATCTTCTACTTCCTTTTGGGTCGCTGACATAGAAGCATTCTCTCCGAAGCAGTCTTCATCTGGACAGAGTTGTTGCTTAAGGATGCCCCACATAATTGCACCGTCGGACGAGCATCTGCTCAGATGATAAGCCATGGGCACGAGCAGTGCACAGAAAATGGAGAACAGGAGGTGCTGCGTGGATTCCTTTTCTCCAAGGGCTCCGTAGGCAAATCCATACAGGCATCCCACAGCTACCCAATTCTTGAGAAAACTTATTGTCACTGCAAAGAGGCTTGCTGCAGCATTCCCTCCAAAAACATGTATGTCCAATTGCTCCAAGAAAAAGATGCAGAACGTATTCACTTGGGGGAATATTCCAACGCAAAAGAGGAAAGGGAAAGCCAGGATCACAATCAAAAGAACGTCTCTAATTCCAGTGAGGAAATGACGGTTGGAAATGTCGAGACCGTAGATTTTCCATCCAAAGTCAGTTGTGTTGGCATCAAGGGACATTTGTATAAGGAAAACTACAGTTCCACACAGGCAAAAGTAGATTGGACGACTAAATGCAACGATTCGGTTGAACCCGTGAGTTGGAGATGCTGCATCGGGTTGGACGCTCTTCAAAAGTGAGAATTGACAACTGGCTATGACGAAGCAAAGCAGAACCATACACAAGTCCTGGACATAACCCCTGTGGAGCATGAAAGAGCCCAGAGATGCTACTGCCACAGCCAATACAATGGCCAACAGGTTTTCCAGGAAACTACGGTTCCGATCCAAAATCGCCATGAGATTGAGCCTATCAAATGGGATCTTCAATTTCACAGATGACACGAGCGGAAGTGGATTCATCCAGTAGTAATACTTTGGCGACTTTTTCGACGCGTTGGAATCAGTAGAGATTGGGAATCCATTCGATCCCAAGCGCTCGCCTAAAACGAAGCAGGTTTATCCATAAAAAGGGAGTTGAATTGTAAAGAAAATTATATAAAAGCAAAGATGGAGAAAAAAATTAGGGAAAATGACAAATCTTCAATACTAACCTGGTCCGTAAGGTCCGGATGGAAGCCTCCTTCGCTCTAAAAACGATTCAGTCAGGACTGAAAGTACGTCACGTGGATTCCTTTGCCATGTCCTGGACATTCCGCCAGGTATTGGAACCCCAGTTCTCCAACTTTGTTCATGTAAAATTGAGCCTGAGACTGAGCTAGGTGGTTCGTAGCGAGCAAACAGAGTCTCAATAGGTGAGGCTGAAGGATGTGAGCGCGGTTGTTGAGTACTCATGGCCGGAACACGGCGGTGATGGTACGTTGAGTATAGTTTGTGATTTGTAGGGTCAACTGCAAGCTCGGAAGAACTGACACTAGACCAAGACTCGGAACTCGAAGGTGTCTTCAATATAGCACCTCCTCCAGTGCTTTGCCTCGACGAGCCTGCAACAGGCTGCGTTGTGGATGAACTAGGACCTGCAACAATATTACAAGGAAGTTTGTATATTTCAGAAAATAATATTTTGTATAATCACTGTACAACTTACCAGCTCTTGGTTCCAAGTATGCCGAAGCCCCCAAGTCAATTCGATTGAGAATAGTTGATAAGCAAGGAGCTCGAGGTGACGGTGGAGGTTGTTCTGTTTGAACAAGATTCACTCCTCCCTTTCCACTAAAAGTGTACGAATACCAGTCTCCATTCTCATCCTGGAAGTAATGAAGTGCCCCTTCAGAGGTGTCATCATGAGAGTTGGCCAAATGTGTGGAATTGTTTCTGTATAATACAGGCGGTGGCATTTCACGTTGACGCTCCATAGTCCTTCTACTCTGTGCAAGTCTCCGAAGTCTTCTGTGTCTACCAAAAATGTAGAAATTTAAACAGACTTAACCAAAGTGAAGTATTTAGTGTGGGTAAATTGTGTATGAAAGATATCTCACCGGTTGACAGATGCAGGATTGGAATGGCATTCCGATTCTATATCATCCCGGGCACGGAACATTCCTTCCAGATTATGCGACTTGCTAGACGAGTGCCCTCCTTGTCTCTCCACAATCCCGGAAATGTCAAGTGAGTTTTGAGTCCCAAGACTCCGTAAATGGTTCTTAATTTCCCTTGCTGATTGCAAGAAGGGATTACTTGTAATATTTTGGCCATCGGAAGCTGAACGATGCTCTCTACCCCTCGGGGCTCGACTCCTTCCGCTGCTGCTTCGAAAAGATCCACGACCCCTGGACATTTCCGTTTCTGACCATCTTGGGCCAAACCCATGTCGTCTCCCAAAATCCTCCATTTCCATATCCGCCCACTTTACCATGTCGTCTTCACTTCGCTCACCTCGGAAAACCGCAGACATTGCTGAACGGTTGTGAAAACTGGTGCCTGGCAACCCATGCTCGTGACTCTCCTCCAGCAGTCGCTCCAAAATCCGAGGACTTGTTTCACGTTCTTGTCTCCCCAAGTAAAAGTTGGCTAAAGTAAAAGTAAAATGGCGTTCCATTGGAAGTTTTTTTTAGAATTCTCTATTGCTCACTTCCAGCTCCAACTGGCAAATTATGGTCGTTTTCTACAGAAGGCCGTCGAATCAATGGTCGTCCACGCTGCATTCTCACATCCTCTGCCACAAACAGAGCTCCTGATTCAATTAGCAAATTATATATGTAGTATTTGTTTCAATTTCAAAAGCATTGGCTGGGAAAACGTACTAAACGCACTTGCCGAGATTCCCATAACTTTTCCTGGGTGGACTGTCCGCGGTGGTTTCTTTGGAGGCAGCGGTCGACCGTTAAATTTTACAAAGTTTGATGACTTCTCTTTATCTTGGTGTTTCATTGTGTCACCTTGATCGTCGAGTTCAAACAATTTCGAAATCCCAGAGAAACTATTATTCCCATCCGAGTCTTCTGACTTGACACTTTCAGTTTCGAGAGGATCATCTTGAGGGACTTCTAGAAAATTGCAAAGTTGGTAGTTGAATGCTGGCAATTTAAATAATTTGATTGTTCCTACCAGCATCTTTGACCGGAAAGGAGGAAAAGTCTCGATGTGATATTGGGTTCACAGCCTGAAATAGCCATTGACTCGTAAATGGACCTCCACTCTGATTCCAACCAACCAGGGACTCTTCTGAAGGTACTAATGCAAACTTCGCCTCTGAACTCGGCCTTCGGGTTTCCATTGATTGGAGTGAAGAGGCTGTGTCACCAATATCGTATTCCATTCCTCTATCTGAACCCTTTGCTGGACTAGGAGATTCAGGGTCACTCTCTGAAGAAGATCTTGTAGTGAAAGAGACTTTTTTCGCCAAACGGCCTAGATCCTTTTTGTTATCAATATTTGGTCGATGCAGCATCACTGCACCCTCGTCTTTTCTCAAAGTGCGTTCACTTCCAGGCCGTTGCAAGAGTGGCGTTCTACAGCGGAGTGCTTCGTCTTCGTCGTCATCATTATCACTCTCCTCTAATGGAATCGAAGATGCTGGCTTGACTTCTTCGCTTTTACTTCTTTGCAGACATACTACTTTTTCAACCGGCAGGGACTGGAGAGAGATAGCCGCCACGGTCTCCAATTTCTTGGAGGAATCCTTTGACGACGAAGATGTGCGAACCGATTGAGGACGGAGCAGTGCTTCTCTTCTTTTCTCCTTTGAAGAAGTCTCTTGTGCGCTCTGTGTACGTCGGAATTCTTGTGTGGTTCCCTCGGCTTTTGGCGGAGGTTCTAAAACCGCAAGGTATTTTTAAAACTAAACTCCCATGGCACAAAAGAAAGCTATTTAAATACTATACTTTACCTTTATGCGAGAGGACAAACCCCAACTCAAGTGAGGTTGTTTCTTTCAAGTTATTTGGAGAATTACAGCTTCCTACCAATTCTGCTTGCGGGTTTGGAAATCTTTTTCCTCCTCGTCGACATTCTGAAACTTCCTATGAAAACAAAAGCCAAAGTGTGTACGATTATACTCGTTACGAATAAATGCTAAATACATTGGAAGAAATTGAAGGATCTTGTGACGTTGGACTAGTGTTGTCGTCTGGAACAGCCGCAAGTGAGCAACTGAGGCTCAAGTCTTCCAAGTCTTCTTTGATTTGCACATTTGTTTCGGCAATAGCTGCTGCCCGCGTGGAGTCTTCGCCTAAAGTCATACACAAACACAACAATTACATCTTCATCTTCCTAAACAATCTAATAAACAATATGAAATTACGACCACATTAAATTACATTTTTGAATAGAATCTGCAATACTTCCTCTGGATGGACTAGGGATAGGGGCTTTCTGAGTTTCTCGGTTTTGAATTTTCCAAGAATCGCTAGCACTGTGGCAGCTATTTGAGCTAGAAGAACTTTCTTTTCTGTGGACGTCCACTTTAAAGTCGCTACCTGCCGGACACGACCATTTTAGGAAAGAATAATAAAGGTTAAGACAATCTAAGGTTACTGATTCCGCAAGGTCCGGCTGGAGCTCCAGGAGGAGAAATATCTTCAATTTCTAAAAGACATTGCGTCTGGTTCAGTCTCCCTCTCGTGCGAGTAGAATCAAGTACTTGAAGTTCAATTTCATCCCTATGAAATACAACGCATAAATAAAGCTAAATTCCAAAGTCCAAAGAGGAGTTGGAATTATTTCTGGAGCTAATCCTCCAATAATAGCATAAATCTTACGTATCTGCAAGGCCAAGATTCCTTGGCCTGTCCCTTTTAAGCTTGGCCTCAAACGTGACGTCAGGCTTATCAGGGCTAACTTCTTCTCGTGCTGCTGGCGTAACTTCAATTGGTTCCGAAGTATCAAAGAGATAGTGAAAACGCCAGTTTACCAACTTGACGGTGATAAACAAAGCACCAACTGACCCAATGTACGCCGTCCAAGTAAAGACGTTTGATGTAAAATACTAAAAATGAAACAAAAGACTATTGACACAGATCCAAATAGAACAAAAACAGAACTTACAACAGAAATAGTCAGCGGTAGAGCCAGCAGTATCAGCCAGAGATAAAGGTGGATTGTATTTGTAAGCGTCGGTTGTCTTGGATCATGGAACCATCCTCCGGTTATAGAGGCCCAGACTCCTTGGCGTAGAACTTCAAATAACTGGGATCCCATTTCAGCGATTCTTACAGGTTGACTACGGACAGGGTAATACAGGACGGACGCCTACGGAGGCATTTCATTCGGCAACTAAATCAGGATAAGTAAGTTACTGGCAAATGAAGCTAGTGTGGAACCGTTGAGCAAAAGACTTGAATTTAACTGGAGACCCTTCAATACAATAAAAATACTTTTACATATTTTACATTTAAAATTACATATACTTTTGGGTGTGTTAGAAATGACTGTTACCTTGTACAACTGTTGGACACCATAATCATCAGAGGAGGCCTTAGAACTCCAGAATTCGTTGTTAACCTCTGCTCTTCCTGTCAGTTCCGGTATGTTTCCTTATTCAATTATTAATTAGTTGTCACTTCCTGTACAAATGAAATCCGTGTGGTTCATTCATTCATCAAAACAAATGAACCCTTCAAACAGTCTCTATTTTCACCACCCCAATCTCACTTCCAATTGGTTGGGCATCAACCTTTCTCACTCCTCCAAGGTTTCTCTCTATCCATAATTTACAATTCCGTTAAAAAAAACGATTCCTACCTTCAATTCCAACCAAAAATGTTTATTTTAGATGAATTTAGATAAAATATGTCCTCCGTTTTTGATTTTTGCCCAGAGGCGAGTCTCTGGATCGTCCGTGTGTGGGTCCTTCTGTAGGTTTGTTTACCGTAAGCAATTTTTCTCAAACTGTGTGGCAAAAAATGTTGCCTTTTACTGTCGTTCTGCCTGCGTCAAGTCAAAGTGTGCGCTACACTTCTTTGGTCTTCGTACCATTCACAGAGCCATTTATAGTTTCGACCTGTCAGTCTGTCCAAAGAACCATGACC
This sequence comes from Pseudachorutes palmiensis, assembly GCA_009869845.1. Taxonomy (NCBI): domain Eukaryota; kingdom Metazoa; phylum Arthropoda; class Collembola; order Poduromorpha; family Neanuridae; genus Pseudachorutes; species Pseudachorutes palmiensis. The sequence goes on along the minus strand of VNWY01000399.1, from coordinate 6,927 downwards.
CTTGAATTTTAAAAGAAATAGGGCAACAAGGTCCTATTAATAGTAATATTCTCAGATTTTTTAGTTCGGATTAGTTCGAACCCGTGTTGTCCGTTGGTTTTATGCTTGTTTTTTTTTGTCAAATTGGTAATTGTATGCTCAGGCTGTTCATTCAGTCAACATAAACCCTCCAGAATGTGGTGAAAAGGGACTACTAAAATATAATTAACGACTTTTAAAATAGGGGGTCTATGGTGCGACTTATTGCATGGAGAATTTGTTGTTGGAGTGGTTTTTAACGTCTCGCTAGTTTTCAAATAGACGCACGGTATTACATTTAAACGAAATTGTTTTCAAATTGACATGAATAGGTGAAAATAACTAAAGTTTCGTAGTCTAAATACCTCTTTTTTACTCGAATGTTTCCAAAATTTGTAGTAATTTTCTGACTTTTTGAATTGATACCCTGAAAAAAATACGTTGAGAAAACTGTTTTCCAATCCAGAAATAAGAGTCGGGGGTCTAGAGCTCCAATTTAAATAGATATTATTATTATTATTAGTAGAACATTTACGGTATTTAGGTTAAGGTTGGTTAAAGAGGTTCACCGAAAAGAATCCTTCGCTCAATAACTTTTATAATTTTTTTTATTTATAATTTCAAGAAGCCAAAACAGGAAGGGGTTTCCGAAATAATTTTAGTTGCAATGGGTTGAGATTTTTACGGAGCCCTGTTTAGGACATTGAAAATAAAAAATTGGGTCAAAATATCGACTTAATTATCTCAATATATTGACTTATTATCTCATATATATTGACATAATTATCTCAATATATTGACATAATTATCTCAATATATTGACATAATTATCTCAATATATTGACTTAATTATCTCAATATATTGACATAATTATCTCAATATATTGACTTAATTATCTCAATATATTGACATAATTATCTCAATATATTGACATAATTATCTCAATATATTGACATAATTTTGCAACATGACTGCGGCTGGACAAAGAGCGGGAATCACTTGAACAACAACTCTAGTAACTAGGATTCCCAGTGTTTTGTAGTGTACAAAATGGAAGAAGATCTGGTCAAGTTTCTGGAGTCCAGAGACATCGATCCCACTGTTCTCGAAAATATGAAGGCGGAGAAGGTATACCATTTTATTGTGTACAACTAGATCACATAAGCAATGAAGCTGTGGCTGATTATTTTATTCCAGATTGATTGCAACGTAGTTGTGTGCATGACGGATCAACAGCTGAGCCAATTTATTTCACGGATCGGTGACAGAGTTGCAGTGTTGGACTTCTGCAAGAAGAGGGTTGATAGTACTGGGGAAGGACAAGCAAAGCTGGATCCAAAGCAATCCATCCTTCAACGTCTTCGAGAGAAAATTGATCGAAAACGCCAGTCAACTTGTGGCAGAGAAGTTGATGTTGACTTCCAAGGCCCAGGACCAGGTAAACGCATAAGCACACCAAACTTGAAGACCGCCACTAAGCAAGTTGAGTTTGGGCTGATGATGTACGACTCCAAAAAGAGAATGTATTGTCAGGTATACCGTTTCCCGAAGTTAACATTAATATACTAGAAATTGTTTTCTATGAATTCATAACAGGTTCGAAAGCCGAAAGGAGGAGGAACCCTTCCGGCTTACGTGAACAAGAACCTTACTAAACCGGAACTTATAGACATCGCATCTGGCCTCTTTTTCCGAAACGGGGAATCAGTTCTTCTTGGAAAGTCATTGGATTTCGAAATGGACATATGCGACTTTCAACAAGTCTGCTTGAACTCGGATTACACAGTTAAAGATTTGATCGACGCTGCTGGAAGTGCTAAAGTCAGACTTTATCTTTTGGCAAAAAGAAAACAACATGCTGAGTCGGAGGCACAAGAAAACATCGAAACAATCGACAGAGGTAAGCTTGCTTGAAGAAAAACCATAAGTGAATAAACTTGTTTCTACCAATGTTGTGTTCCATGTTACAGACGACAGTGCAGTCATGCTTATGACGCAGGATTACTGCTCTACTCACCTTGAGCCACAAACGAACCATCCACTACAGATGCCGGAAGTTAGCATTGAGTACAGTGGGGAGGATTGTGCCATCGGTGGAGAAGCAGGAACCCAGTTCTTCCAAGAGGTTCTTGATGATAAAGCATTTGTTAATGTCAAATAAAATTATTTGATTGGTTTGTGTTACTGCAGGATGATGTGTTCATTTTCTCGGAACACGTTGAACTTCAGGATGTTGTAGATGTGAGTCCAAACGTGGTCATTGATGCTCAACCCGTCACCGCAAAGTCAATTTTGCAATTACTGCAAAATGGAATCTTGCAAGCAGAAAGGCCGAACAAGTTCAACATTGTAAGGGGAGACGAGTGGCAAACCACGAAGTATGGGCTGGAAAGAAAATCATTCTCTCCAAACAGGAAGATGGATGTGAAGTTTGTTGACTTTGACTGCATTAGCGAGGGAGCTGTTGATCACGGTGGACCAACCAGGGAACTTCTCACGCTGTTGATGAAGCACTTGAACGTCTCTACCATTTTTGAAGACTCTCCGGCTGGGAAAGTTCTGTCGTCCTTTGCAATTCATGAGGAGGGAAAGTTAACCGATTACTACTGTGCCGGGTTGGTGATTGCAATGTCGCTGGTTCATGGTGGTCCAGCTCCGAGGTATATACTTTCAACAAATTGCAGTTGAAGATAGGAATTCTTGACGAGTTTCTCATTTGGTAGGTTCCTGTCTCAACTTTTGGTAAACGCACTCATGGTTGGTCCAGAGTCTTGCATCGTTACCAATGATGACATGCCACACGGTGAATTGAAAGAATTGCTTCTCAAATTCGACAACGCTCCTTCATTGGAAGAAAAGGAAACTATTGCTTCATTGGATACCTTGCAAAATGCGTGTGATAGCGCAGGTATTTCATCAAGGTTTACCACCGCTGAGTCAGCCGATAAGTTTTCCTCAAGGATTAGAACCTGGTACATGCTCAGAAGAAACAGGTCAGCATATGAGCAGTTCAAAGCCGGAATCTCTGTCCTTGGATTTTTAGCAGCTCTCAATGACCATTTCGAACTACTTTGCCCGCTGCTATGCAAATCTGGAGAACCACAAACGTTCACTGCTGAAAGTTTCGAAGGTCTGTTCTCCCTGCCGGAAGCATCACCAGCGGGCTCAAACGCATATCAGAAGGAGGTTAAAGCATTGGCGTTTTGCCGTGAACTTCTATTGGACGTGGAAGAAGGAGAGGCCGTGCTTGAGTCTACTCTGGATTTCGATGGTGATCCACATTCAACGGTACTTACGTTTCACAACATTCTTATGTTCGCTACCGGGGCGGAAGCTATCCCTCCCGTTGGGTTTCAGTGTAAGCCAACTCTCGCGTACGTAGGAAGCTTCGGCTCATCTTTTGTTGAACAGTTTCCACGTGCAAACACGTGTTCTTGCATTTTGTACTTACCAACAACCCATACAACCTGTAACAGTTTCAAGAAATGTTTCATTGAAGCGGTGCTCAAGACCAAGGAATTCGGAGCTCCGTAAATGAATTATTTAATTTGCATTGAAGTATATTAAATATAAAATGTATTCAATGTGAAAACCCTATGAGTTTTGGAGGTGACCATTGGTGGAACAATTGCAAATCAGGGAGACATGGATAACTTTTGAGGTTTACTACATTCGAAGCTAATTATTTTTACTTAGTGTCCTAGAAGTATTATCTACCACTATAATGAAAATGGTCAACATCTGGGTTCCCGTTCCATTTCAACTAAGGGAGAAGTAGAGGTCAAGACGTAGCGGTTAGATGCCCATATCCAATGCACTAAGTGAACGTCACCGCATGTCAGACTCCACTAATTCAAAAACAAACCTACCTGTTGACATTTTAGGCAATGAGTTTTGTTTAATTGATTAGCGTCTTATTCAATTCTAGTTATTTTAGCCTACTGCCTTCGATCACTCCATCTTAGGTAACTTTTATTCTTCTAAACTCCAAGGTCAAAAGTTCAAATCATGGGTTAACCAAGCTATTTCATACCATTGATTTATAGAAAATGGCCCGTACAAAGCAAACTGCCCGAAAATCTACTGGAGGCCTGGCTCCTAGGAAGCAGCTAGCCACCAAGGCTGCAAGGAAAAGTGCCCCAGCCACCGGGGGTATCAAGAAGCCTCATCGTTATCGCCCTGGAACTGTCGCTCTTCGTCAGATGACCATGACAAAACCGGCAGCAATTGACGATGAAGAAGCGGATCCCACCTTTAAGCCTAACTGCGAATGGGAAATCCAGAAAAGGAATGGAAATGAAACAAGGGATCCCTTCTACCGATTCGCTTCAACGCTCCGTTATTCTGAGGATGTAACAGAGGAACCTTCGTTGAAAAATCAAGGTCAGATTCACAAGGCCTTTGCAGATTTTTGCCGCCCGAAGTTGGGATTTCAAAATGGGATTGAAGTATTCAAGTGTGACACCATTTATTGGTAAGCATTTTTGCCATTCACTCCAATGCATTAATCACAATCAACTAGAACAAGCTTATATAATTTTACAGGTATCCAAAGAACATCATCTTCAGCAACATAAAAGCGTCACGGCGTCAGACTATTGATGGGACCAAAATTTTTACATCTAAGAATTCTTCAACCCCATCAACGGCTAAGTTGGAGCTCCTAAAGATTTTGAAGGGAGGATCGGAGACATCCGAGGACATCCCTAAAGGGACATACCTGCTCGCCCAGAAAGTCTGTGCCATTGTTGGAGGTATCTGTGAATCTTCTGGTAACGTTTTAATAGAATTACGCTCGTAGTCAACAACTATCATTAAGTCTTTTATCTTTCAGGTTCCGAAAAGAAGCAATGGTCAGGTCACGCGGCCGTTGTTGTGATTTCTGTTATCGGTGAGGAGAAGAAGCACATTCAGATCACGCAGCACGACCCTCGAGATGTGCGAGACGCATTGGTTCAGCCGAGAGCCATCGACTTGGCGAAAAAGTTTAAGATTTCCAAGATAATCCTCGTTCCGGGTTGCCCCACTGAAACGTCCTGGGAATGCTTACTTGCTTCCTATAAAATTATTGGAAGGATGATGGACGGCAAATACCCTAACGAGGAGCTGAAACGGATTTTTGACGTGAGGAAAGGCAAGTTTGATCAAGATTCTCCTGCGGTTCTTAGAATCTTGCACAACTGAGAACCCCGGTACAGAGCAGTTTACTTCATTTACTACTTTCTTGCTTAAAATTCGTTTTTAATCTAATAAACTGTTTACTGGCTTCTCTTCAAGCTAAACATTCATTTTATTTATTTTCTATTCCAATCAGCTTTATATAACTCATCGACAGAGAATTCACACAATGTGTAAACGATGAAAATCAACAAAAAGGAACGTAGGGAAGTTAAACGCATATCTTATACAAGAGTTTATTATGTTATTACTGAAATCTCTCAATACGTAATATCTTCCAAGGGAGACCTTACAAGTCACTTCCCAATTTTGTTCGCAAATTCATGTATAGATCAGCTGCCTCAAACGCATTTTGAGGAATTTGCCAGTTATTTTCTTGCATATAAATGTTGCATATTTCATTGACATCGTTATCGCTACAAACACATTCAGGAAATACGGCTTCTTCATTACAGATGCTAAGTTCGTCAGAAGTACAGTCTGTAATGCAGTTTGACGCATTATACAATTCTGGCGCATTGTATAAAGTCACAGGTCGTCCACTTGGCATGACAGACGCCCGAGATGGTCGAATGAGGTGGGCATTCCAAACTTCTACGACATCATCCAATTCCTTCTACATCACAAAGCTCATCTATTAGTTTCAGTTTATTATTAGGAGTATCATCTTTAACCTGTATCAGTTTCATGAAGCAGAATTGGATTAAACCCTTGTCCAGAACGTCACCATCAAAAACGCCTTCATTTTTCATTTCTCCAAAAAATTCGATCCAAAATTGCGCTTGCTCTTTTCTAAGGACTCCCCACCATGCCTCAATCCTCTGGTTTGCAGTACTTTTACCGTAAAGGAAGCTTCGGTCTCCAGCGAATCTGTCAGTTGAATTCCGACGCAAAAAACGCTGTATTTGTTCGACATGTCCGTTTTCGGTCCCCATGTCACCTCTAACAATCCGAGGAACACCGTGCACTGAACTTACTGTTTCCAGAAAGTACCCGGCGATTACCTTCGGGTCGTTGTTTGTATACGATGCTCTCATCCACATTATACGCCGACTGAAGCCGTCAATGCATCCGCTAATGCAAATCCCGTATGGCTTTAGTTTGTCGTATCCGTCCATGTGCCAAATAAAGTTTGGACCTGATGCAAAATACTTCCGCCTTTTGAGCCGCTTCTTTTTACGTATTGCAACGCCATCCGGGTCCAATACTCCAAGTATGACACGTATGTCTTCTTTCCTCACCGTGAAGCCAGCATGTAAACATTTCAAATACATCCAACGGTATCCGTGCAGATTTCCAGAACAATTCAACTGAGTGTCTATGAAGTGGACTACATCGCCGAAGTCACTATATGCAGTTCGTCTTCTCAAATTCTTGTTTTTCAGCAGGCGACGTAAATGTCTCTCAGTTATCACTTCATTGTGACGGCTACATAATACTGCAATGATTTCTATTTGTCTTAGTCCAAGACGGAAATAGTATTCAACAAGATCATCTCTTGTAGCCATTCTTGGTGCAAGTTGAGTTCTAAAACACTTAATTAATTAAGCACACAAATTAGTCTTGAGTTGTTTAACACTTACTGAAAGTCAATATATTGAGATAATTATGTCAATATATTGAGATAATTATGTCAATATATTGAGATAATTAAGTCAATATATTGAGATAATTATGTCAATATATTGAGATAATTATGTCAATATATTGAGATAATTATGTCAATATAT